>ML392779.1:17822-29968 GCA_005239525.1 Nicotiana knightiana | reverse complement strand
CAAAAAAAAGGGCTTGGGTGCGGAAATTGGGTTCTTGACATTTCGGACAAACTCCTTTGGAAGGAAGAAGTTAAAGGAAAAGTCGCCACTTAACGATTTTTATGGTGCGTTAGGGCACCTTGAGTAGTTAACACATGAACTAGTTTGCATTACTAGAGATTGGGTAAGGGCTTGAAGTTATCCCAAGGGGAAGGTGTTAGGCACCCCTATGGATCAACAACTATGGGTCCCGGCCAAATGGTTTCCTAAACTCAGACAATAAGAAAATAACATGCAAGGCTCACATAAGAGGGGATTTCAAACAAGTATTGGAGTTTTATTGAAAGTTTAAAAGAAACTAAAGTAAAAATATCAGAAACTATCCTAGGTTTAAGGTAATACGGATCACATCAACACAATACCCGGTAATCACTCCTCGAAGAGGGGCTACACGTGGTATTAGCGCAGTGGTCATGATATTCATATTCTACGCTTCCCACCCCGTGAAGGTAATTAAAGCGTATGTTGGTTACATATTCTATTGCGTGCTATTACCCGTCACATCTTACCAGTCCTGGAGGAAGTTAGGACTACTATCCTAAAGGGAAAGTACTAGGCAGAACCCCTCAATTTAAAGAACAAATTCTAAGCGACAAATAAAACATTTAGGACTGCAAATATAGGGAACACAAATGAGCAGATATGAGGCTCATGAATTCCTCCAAAAATTAATACACATAGCTAGCACGACTGAAACACAAAGATGTCTTTGAATTTCAGAAACTAAGGCAGGATGTCTAAGTGAGAATACAGTAATGGGGGCAGTCTGATTACTGAGTTTCATAAGAGATATTTTTACCAGTCCTAGACCATGAATTATGATCTGTAATTAGCCAAACAATTCAAAGAGACAGTTTTCCCACTTATAATAAACTTAATGCCTAAGGCTTGCCTAGGCGGGTTTAACAAACTCCAGTTATCCTGTTTAGACTTAATCGTGGTAAAGGAGTGAGTATTTAAACTAATGTGAATGCAGTGTCCTACAAAACATGATATTTAAATGCATACAGGGTGTAGAATGATGCAAAACTACGCATGTTTTTCTAAATCCACAAATGTTTTCAGAAATCAGAATCTATTATTATTTAGGGCATAATTTACTTATTAACACATCTTTTTTTACTCGAAACAGGAAATACAGAAGCGTAGTTAAGTTGTTGAACCTAGCACATGATTTGTAATGCAAATAGCAGTATATCCTTAACACATGAGTTTGGCATAGGTAATACGAGCATGCTGAGAATGAATTCCGAGGTTAACATAATCTCTAATGCAAATATTGACGATTAATGTTTTTAACCTAAAACGGGATTTCTTGACATGGTGATCGTGAAGATGCAGAAACAATAACATTATAACAACCATTTTATATTTATTTAACTACGAACATGATTTCTAAGTAAGGCATGAGTATGGAAAAGATGCTGGGATAAACGGGCCTAAAACATGTTCTCTAATGCATGCATGGCAAGTATTCCTAAGCATGGTAGCTATTGCACACATATACAAAATAAATCCTATATCATGGTTTCTACCCATAATTATACTAAGCATGCACAACCCTGCCCATTTCACTATCCAGCCCATAACCGTTTTTACAATTAATTATTACAGACCAGCCTTGCACGAGTTACACGAAAATAAAAATAAGAAGTTACTATTGAGAGCCTAACATAAGGCCCAAGTATCCAGATCCAAACATGCCATATGCCATGGCCCTTTGTAACCCAGGTGTTTCAGAGTTCCTAGGGATCTCAGAGGACCCCAGGCAGTGCTCACACCCAACTACCCTAGCAAGGACTGAGTAAGTACAGTATGGAATGCCAGCCTTGTGTGTCAGAGTTCAATGGGTACTCAAATGGTCCCCAAGGCAGTGCTCACACGAAGGGGGTTGTACTTAGAACTAAAAGTAGTGAGATGTGCATATAGTTTAGAAAAGAGTTGAGTTTGAAGAGTAGCTTTTGAAATAACTGCTTTGAAAATAGATTCAGAGAACAACATGAGAGTTTGTTTTATGAAAATTAGTTTGAAGAAGAAAGAAAACAGGACAATCAGCAACCCAGAACATACATGGTTTAGGAAGCAAACACAAACATGGATAGTGGGACTGGGGGACAAATAAGTAACATAGTAGAAGAAGACTTGCACACAAATAGTCCTTAGGCTAGTGCTATATGGTTTAAACAATCACAACCTAGTTATCACAGAATGTTCATGCCAGGAATCTAGCAGCATTAGATTGAGGGGGTGTCAAACATAATCACATATTAGGTCCAAGATTAGGATTTACATAATAACTAAGTATTAGGGGGTACATGCTCATAGTGTTGGGAGTCAGGCAGATTCATGATGGAAACATATAAGGGAAAGCAATAGACATGTTATATTAAAGAGAAAGGGGAATCACATAGACAAGTAGACGTGAGAAACATGTTGAGTTGGATGCTATAAACTTAAAATAGAAACATACCAGTTGGGAGTAAGAATAGAACAGCAAGGTGCAGAGAAGTAGAGCAATAGGACTGTGGTATGCAGAGCAATAGAGCAACAATAAGTTATTTAGTCTTGGCTTTCAGCTGACTGAGTAGCTAGAAGAACAAGAGAGAATATGTAGCAAAGCAAGTGAGAGTTCAGAGAAATATGAGTGTTGTTTGTGTGTGTGTTCGTGTATCTATTGGGTTTTTTATGCTAAAGAGAGTAGGGTGTTTATAATTCCGAAAATGAGTAAAGAGAATAAGGTCAGCAATAATTAGTCTAACATAATTATTGAAATAATAACCAATCAGTATCAATCAAAGGCCTGGACTGCCTTTAATTAGGGAGTCAAGTTCAAACGGGCCAATCAGAGTTAAATTAGGGAAAGGAATCAACTATAGTGATCTTACCATAATGGGGGTAGTAGAAGCATGGAGTATGTAATAAAGACCAGGTTCATAACACATAATTAAGGAAAGTAAAATTGATAGCATATCCACAAAGCAAAGTACGAGTTCAATTCTGAAAATTAGTCGAGGGAATCTCGACTGTAATTGAAATCACAAGGAATCAAGAATAATCAAGGAAAGTATCACACGATCAAGGGAAAAAATTCAAAAAATCAGTACAGAACATACAAAATCATAGGTTCGAAGTAACATCACAGCTATGCGAAGAGATACACAGAGTCAGTAAGGAGTATCAGATAAACAACCATTTAATCAATAATCAAACCCATTAAATGATAATCAGCACCAGGGTTCAGAGAAACCCTAAGCGAGAAAAATAGTAGAGATTCAGGAAACCTAACCACGAATTAGAGTAAGAAACATAGAGCACATAGAGAGTCTATACAGATTGGCTAAACATAGCAAACAAGACAGACTGAAACCCTAAAAATTGGGATTTTTAGTAAGAAGCTTTGAATCATAACGTATTAAAAGAGAAAAGCATAGGATAACATTAAATCAGAAGTAAAAGAAATCGATTTTTTGAAAGGGGTTTGTGAAACCCTAGTTTTAAAAATTGAAAGATCGTTTAAAGATGAAAGTTTTTTGGGAAAACATAGAAAAGCCTCGTAATACTATAGATCTAAAGTAGATTTAGAATAAATCGAAAGACATAGGGTTAGGGTTTCGTGGAACCCAGAGAAGTAGGAAAAACCTCAAAGACGACACCGACCTAAGCCGGAATAGGTCGTAATCCTTACTCAAGCGGACGGGGAGGCTGGAAAGTGGCATGGGATGATGGGAGATGAGTTGGACCACTCCAGGTTCGCCTGAGAGCCCTAGAGTATAACTGGACCGGTGCAAAGTGGACAAATAGCCATGAGACAATGAGGAGCCATGGTTTTCGGTGAGATAACCAACCGGAGAAGATGACTGGACTCCATCAGAGAAGAGAAGCCAAAGGAGGCTTCTAGAGAGAATTAGATAGTAACAGAGAGAGATAGAGAGTGAATGAGTGTTGAGAGAATGAGGGGTCGGAGGGGGTAGTGATTGAGAGTTAATTAAGGTAACATTGATCTGGACCATTGATCTTATTTGATCAATGGTTCAGACCAGGTGTGGGGTTGGGCCGGGTATGAACGGGTTTTGGGCTGGGTTGGTTAGGTATTAAAGGGTCAGGTGGGTTGGGTTTAAGACTGGTTATAATTTAAATAGAAATGGGCTAAACGTTAAATAACCAATTAAATAAGATGATTAATTAATAAAATAGCTAATAATTGTGTAAAAAAAATAAATTGAGACAAAATAAATGAAATTAAGGCGATTGACTAAGATATAAAAATTATAAATGACCATTTATTGACTTTAAAATGGTATATATTCACATTTGTTCTATAATCTCAAAAACTGCTGAAATTAACTAAATAATGCCAATATTGGCTAATTTGTGAAATAATAAAATCCTAAAGGAATTAAATAGGATATAAATTGTCACACCTCCTTTTTCACCCCTGTGGGAGGGTAATAAGGGTGTTTTTCCAATTAAAGTGGCATTATTCGATTTTGGGATTATTTATTATTTTTTTAGAGTCGCCACCCGGATTTTTGACGATGCTCCGGGACACCGTTTATTTTAATATCCCAAACTGAGGAAGTTTTTTACTCTGTTCAAAATGTCTGCGAACCCGAAATCCGAGTAAGGAATTATGTTAACCCGGGAGAAGGTGTTAGGCACTCCCGAATTCCGTGGTTCTAGCACGGTCACTTAACTATTAATATTTGGCCTAAGTTATTTGAATAAATACATGTTTTAAACCTATTGTGCATTTAAATTTTATAATTTAAAATCGCTTTTGATATTTATGGATTTATCTCGAAACAAGTCGCGATGGCGTGCACTCGTTTGTTTTTTNTATTGTTTGAAGTTGGAGTCGGGGACATGAGTTGCCGCACCCGAGTGTGGATTACATAATCATGACTATGGTCATGATAGTTAAAATGCTTATTTGAAGCAATTGTCGATTATTCTCTAAATTTTGTAATTTTAGTCTAAAAGAGGTAATTTTGGACTAAAGGATAGATATTTGTTCGAAATCTTCTAAGACTAAGTTAGCTAGTCTAAGGATGAGTATTTGGGCTCATGCCTACGCTTATAAGCATACAAACACCTTATTTACTGTTTTTCGGCCTTGAATTGGTAAGCTAGAACTATCTATTGTTCTTTGTGAGGACTTTGTAATCTTGAAAAAGTAGCAGGGCATAAACAGGTTTTACCAGTTCATACTTTGCAGTTTCTGCCCTTTTTTATATAGCCTAAACACAAATCTAAAATCGGGATTTGTACATATTTTTAAGGTACAAATATTCATACATCTATCTCGAAAAAATTCAAAGAATGTGAGATAAGTTAGAAATATTTTGGATCACCAACTTCTATTCATATTGAAAGTTACAGAAACTGAAATAACATGATTCCAAAATTCTAGCAGATGTTTACAGGGAGATTTTCATATAGATTACCTAGGATATAAATTCATACTTTTAGTTGAATGTCTACTTTTATCGTACTATTTCTTAAAGAAGATAACTCTAATCCTTGGGCCTGTCTACTCCCTCATGGCCTGATATCCTAAGGAGTTAAACTTGATTAAAGCATTAGTGGGTTGTTTCGTCAAGCTGGCCCAATTCTGGATTTTGCAGAATAGAGTAAGAAACCTGGAATAATAGTATACAGTATCCAGTCCATATTTACAACATAAAAATACAAAAAAAAAAAAAGAAAAAATATGCTATTACATTATCGTTTCACTATGAAATACAATTTCCTAAAAGGGAAAAAACGATAATTAATAGAGTAAAGAGAGAACAAAACTGCTTCCGCGCAAGCTGGCCTTCAGGGGCTTCGAAATCTATATTCTTCTAGCTATTTTCTTAGTCACAAAACGACTAACTTAATAAACCATTCCTTAGGCATGTTATGAGGCAACATGACCATTATTTGGTCAAATTGAATCCTAATCATGCGATAGTGTTAATTTTAAAGGACCTGACCTACTTTGGTGTACTTTTCTTGGAATGAACCTGACCATAAAGAGGTTAGGTTCAGTTCCGAGGATGCAAACCCATCAGTCCTTTAAGTCATTCATATTATGACCTGAATTCTCACAATGACTTAACTATTCTTAGGCATTTCTTAAGGCATGATTCTGACCATTTATTGGGTTCAGATTCCTGTCTTAATACCTTTATAATGATAATCTAACTATTCTATTACTGTTTATGCATGATCATAGGGGGAATCTGACCCTGAATGGATCAGACTTTTAATCCCACAATGCCAACTAAATCAAGTTTATATGGAGACTTGCTTAATGAGTTTCTTCAGTAAGGAAACACAAATAAAAACATCTTTCCATCTGAAACTGAAAGTCCAAAATTTTGCTATTTGGACAGTAGTAACAGCAGACCTTCAAACATTTATATTATTAGTCATGCCATGAAGGAGGCTAGACTCAACCTTGATGATGCTTTGCACCACTTTGACAGAACATGTTTCTGCCCCCTTTTATGGGCTGAATCTGACCATAAAAGGGGTCAGATTCAACTCCATAGAGGCCCCTTTTTGTAACTTTCAACTCATACATATACTATGTCTTTGACTTTTTAGGCATGTTTTTAGAGAATGAATCTGATCATGTTAAAGGATTCAAATTCTCTTCCCTAGGAGCCTTTTGATTACCCACTTCTTATTTAAAAAAGGGGTGATTTCCAGCACCTTAGGCTACTGTTTATGCACTACTAAGGGGATGAGTTTGACTATTAAGAAGTCAGGCTCATTTACCCTAGTGTCAACTATCTAGAGACTTGCTTGTTGAATCTCTTCAGTGACATAAGAGACCCAGCTAAAGTATATTTCTGCCATTTTATGGGTAAAATCTGACCATAGAAGAGGTCAGATTCAACACCCAAGTGCAGATTATTCCACTAATGGACTAATACAAAACTGACATCCACTGATACTCAATGCATTTTAACCAACTTGAAATCAAAAGCAGATTAATTCTTAAGGATTTAGATACTACACACAACACATATCTAGATTCTTTAACATCATATCAACTAAACAGTACTTTAGCTTTATAAACCAAGAATAAAGAAGAAGATTCAGATTGACATAATCTCAAAAGAAAACATAGCAAGAAGCAAACATTTAGCATCAAACTAACAATAAATTCTGAGTGTAATAATTTCATTTAAAGTTCATTGTTACATACCTCTTTCGAAGAGAAATTAATCAAAAGAAACCTGACCAAATAAAGGTCAGGCAGAGAAGAAAATCAGCAAGAGGAAGAAAAAAACCCAGCAGCAACCAAACAGCAAACCCAAAGTAGAGAAAACCCAGGGGAAGATGAATTTGAATACCCAAATGATTGAACTAAGACATCAACCAAAAAAAAAAACCAAGTCTTTTTGGAAATAGAATCACAGCTACAAGACAACCTAAACTCAGATTATTTCCCACTCCTACTGTCAAATCCTTTTCACTTCAGTTTTCTATGTTTTTAGTAGTCAAAGTTGTGATTTTCGGTCTAAGGGATTCAGAGAAGAATCTGAAAAAAAATGCTCCCTTAGTGGTAAAAAGTGTGTGTATATATAGGGACCATTGGGATGGGATATGCTTAGCATATTCCCTATCCTAAATAGGCTGAAAAGGGTACATGTACAGCTGTCAACCCTATCCTTTTGGGTCAGCTGTATCTTCCAAAACATTCCAGCCCCTTGAAATTCCCATTCTATCCCTAAAGTATCTGATTTCCTGATATTTATCTAATCTAGAAGGTTCTTTTGGGTGACAACTAATTGTTCTTAACTAAGGTTGAGTCAATTAAATGAATATTAGTTAATTAATGCCTAGAGTTAGCCTTCCTGCTACTTACTATGTTTAAGTCATTAAATCAACAATTTAATTAAACTTAAAGGAGGTTAGTCAAACCAGTTTTCTTAAAATTAGGTTAATTTAATTAAACTAAGTGAATCTGCTTTAGTCCATTACCCTCGAGCTAATTCTTTTATACAAACTTTATTTTTAATTACATATTTTAAGAAGCTACCTAAGTTAATTTCTAGATTGAAGAAGTTGGAATCATTTAAATGTGAGACTAAGTGAATCAATTACTCTTAAACTTAGTTAATTGATCTTAACTAGTTATCTAACTATGTTGTTTAGCTGATTCAATAATTAAGTCTATTAGTTAAGTGTGACTTATTGCCTAATTAATTTAAACTCAAATTGATTACTGTTTGAATAAAAATCAGTAGCTAATTGGTTGAAACAATTTTATTAGGTGTAATAAGTAATTAGGTAGGTTATTAATTAGGTAATAAGTAATTCTGTTCTAATTTAATTAATTAGTAGCTAAACTTTGTTGCCTTATCAAGGATGGATTAATTTCAGATTAATTAGTTATTTTAAACTTCTCAGACTTAGGTCAATTATACTTGTTACTTAGTTCACATGGATACTCAATTAGCTGTGTATGATTATCTAACTAGATTATTATTTAATTGCTTAGTCAGGGTGGATGGTTAACCCTAGATTACACTAAACTCAGAAGATGAACTAGAGTAAATAATCAATTGAAGGTGGGAAGGAGCGACAGTGAAGGCTGTCTAAAACAAACACAGCATGAATCAAATAAGTATAATCATTAGTAAATCAATGGTGACTAACAGGAAACCTAAAAATAATTATTCATGGTCGCAAAACAGTTCGGAATTGCATAATGTGTTAAGTGCTACATCAATTGAAAACAATGTGAATCAAAATAGAAAAAGTCATATATGCAGTCAATGACGAAACCTAAATTAGGAGGTGTGATTAACAAGGAAAACCTAATTACTTAATATGACAAGAACAAGAGTCATGAAACATATTCAAAATTGAAACGACAAGGAAAAATATGCACAGGTGGGGGAAGAAAACAACAGATCTTCAAAAAATAACTAAATCTAGACAGGATCATGCCAATAAAACCCCAAAACAGTTTGAAAGGGAAGGAGCAGTAGCATTTAGGGACAATTAGTAAAGAAGAAAAACCTAAAACTAAAACTCAGTTAAACAAATATCTTGTAATTAACATCATTTAGGATAATAAACAGAAAACCTACAAAATCTAAACAATTACTCCAAATGGAAGACATAGATTGGTAGAAGAAATTTAATACTAGCCTAGCGATTTATCTTACTAGACAAGTGATTTAAAAACAAAGGGGGAGGGGTACCAGTCAGATAAAACCGTTTTGGGCGGATTCACCAGAGTTTGGCCGGACTTCGGTGGGTTTGAAAACGAGTCAAACCCACATGAATCAATTGCTCTTGTCAAGAGCAACTGATTCATGCAGGTCCGAGCCGTTGAAGGCCCTTGAATCAGTGCGCATGGGAGACTTAGGGTTCTGGAATCTCAGATCTGAAATTGGGGTTTTTGGGATGGTTTTTCGACAAGACTAATAACGGGAGGTGGTTTAGAAGGTGATGAGGGTTGTAGGGTAGAGATTTGGGGTTGATTGGAGTGGTTATGGTGGCCGGACGGCGGTGGGATTCTGGGGCGGCTAGGGTTAGAGTTCGAGAAAGATGAAGGAGATGGGGGCGGCTGGGGTTTAGGTATGGGGTTGGGTTTCAGATTGAATGAGGGTATGGGGTGGGGTTCGGGAAGTTAAAAACTAAAAGGGTGGTCAGTAGTTAGCCGTTGGATAAAAGATAGATCAATGGCCGGGGTTGAACTTGGCCTAAAACGGCGTCGTTTTGGTTAAGCTGGGGCAGGCCGGGTAAGGGATTTGGGCTGGGCTGTCTGAGTGCATAGAAAATATGGGATGGGCCTAGGTCTTTCTTGGCCCAGGTCCGATTTTGTTTTTCTTAGTTAATTAACTTAATTATTCTAATTAAATTAAACTCTAACTTAATAAAAAATGTAGCAATTAATTTCAAACCTTATTTTTCATATATTTACATATTAATTAAGAATAAAACAACCAATTATATATTCTTAATGAAATCTATGATTTATCGAATAAAATGATTAATTTTTATAGTACTACATTACGTTAAATACTCGTCATTTGTCTATTATTTAATTAATTATAACTAATAACTTCATAATGCAAAATTTTCAATGATTTTGAAAGATGAATTATGGATACGCAAACAATGTAGATAATTCACAATTAATTACTGAAAAATCAACTAATATTTATAAAATCAATTGATTTATTGGGATTTTTATAGGACGATACGGCGAGTAAAAATCACATGCTCACAGCCCCTCTTTGCTCGGAAACACGAAGAGTTTTCGGGCAAAGACAATGAGCGGCAATGAACGACTTTCACCTATTCATATGTTCCATTGTGAAGCGTTTTTGAAAAGTTTGATAGGACCCTGCTTCAAAGGTTGCCTACATGTCCTTGGTTATAAAGGAATCAGGTCAGTGTAGTTCTGGAAGTTTTGGTAGCTGGGACTACCGAGTAACTGTGGTTGCTGCTGTTACTGCTGCGGATCTCCTTGTTACACCCAAAGTAAACAAGACGATAAACTAAACTAAAACCTATTAGCTGCTAGTTAAAAGAATCCTATCTAATACCTGTTCTTGAGTCTTGATCTTCTGCTAGCTCTGACCTGGATCTTGATGTTCGTTAGTCGCAGGTGTTAGTTTCGTCTCTTCACTTTTTGGACCAAGGCAGGATATACTGAACAGATGACTTCAATCTCGTCCTGAATAGTCCATATCTTCTCCGCATCTGCACTTTTGGATTCAATCTTCTCTTTCTTCCTTTTGTTTTGTTATTTTGGATTGAAATTTCTTCTTTTGGTCGTCTTGGGTTCCAACATAATCTGCAAAAAATCAAAATGAACAAACAAAATTTCTGCCCCATTTTTCACTAGGGGAATCTTGTGAGTTATTGCAAGAAAATCGATACTACTTTATTATTGAAAACGGCGAAAGGCCGGGGTAGTGCATCCGGAGTTATTTGTAGACTAGGGCGTGGATACCCTATGCCTAAGAAAAAGTAAAATCAACTAGGGATCAGAGACCCTATGTTCGAAAAGATCGACAGGTTATGTTGCCGTCAAGGAATGATCACCAGGTTATGCCTATGTCTGGGGAAGGATCAACAGGTTATGTTGTTGTCAGAAGGATCACCAGGTTATGTCGGTGTCCGGGGAGGTCAAACACGTTATGTTGTTTCCTGAAAAAGAGATCACTGGGTTATGCTAGTGTCAGAAGTGATCAACAGGTTATGCTGTTGTCAGAAGGATCACCGGATTATGCCGGTGTCCGGGAGGTCAACAGGGTATGATGTTGCTTGAAAAAGAGATCACTGGGTTATGCCAGTGTCTGGAAGTGATCAACAGGTTATGCTGTTGTCAGAAGGATCACCGGGTTATGCCGGTTTCCGGGAGGTCAACAGGTTATGTTGTTGCCTAAAAAAGAGATCACTGGGTTATGCCAGTGTCTAGAAGTGATCAACAGGTTATGTTGTTGTCAGAAGGACTACTGGGTTATGTCGGTGTCCGGAAGGTCAACAGGTTATGCTGTTGCCTGAAAAAGAGATCACTGGGTTATGCCAGTGTCTAGAAGTGATCAACAGGTTATGTTGTTGTCAGAAGGACTACTGGGTTATGTCGGTGTCCGGAAGGTCAACAGGTTATGCTGTTGCCTGAAAAAGAGATCACTGGGTTATGCTAGTGTCTGGAGGGTGATCAACAGGTTATGCTGTTGTCAGAAGGATCACCGGGTTATGCCGCTGTCCGGGGAGGTCAACAGGTTATGTTGTTGCCGGAAAAAGAGATCACTGGGTTATGCCAGTGTTTGGAAGTGATCAACAGGTTATGCTGTTGTCAGAAGGATCACCGGGTTATGCCGCTGTCCGGGGAGGTCAACAGGTTATGTTGTTGCCGGAAAAAGAGATCACTGGGTTATGCCAGTGTTTGGAAGTGATCAACAGGTTATGCTGTTGTCAGAGGGATCACCGGGTTATGCCGGTGTCCGGGGAGGTCAATAGGTTATGCTGTTGCCTGAAAAAGAGATTACTGGGTTATGCCGGTGTCTGGAAGTGATCAACAGGTTATGTTGTTGTCAAAAGGATCACCGGGTTATGCCGGTGTCCGGGGAGGTCAACAGGTTATG
>ML392779.1:0-16707 GCA_005239525.1 Nicotiana knightiana | reverse complement strand
ATCTCAGTTCTTTTGATGAAGATCTCAACCACCTGCTTGCTTGTTCGCTTGCTAGGGATTGGGTTTCCTCTCTAATCCCGGGGCCTTGGCTTTCCAGATTTCACCATGGCGATCAGTCACGTGGGACCCAACATTTTATTTTGCCTTTGTAGGCTTTTCACTTGCTTTTTCTTTCGGATTTTCGGAGTATTGGGGAGGAGTTTTGACCCCTCAAATTCCGCTGCGACGGCTGGTCGTGTGGGATTTAACTTTTCCACCTATATTTCGCCTTTATTGGCTTTTCATCCCTGACTTCTCTTCCAACTGTAACTTTAGGTTATTTGGAATATTTCGGCTTTTCAAACCTTGCCAAGATGGTTAGCTACACGGGGCTCAACCTTTCAACTTCAATCGCCTGTTTAGGCACTTCAATTTGACTTCCTGCTTTCACGGATTTGAGTTTGAAGTATCGACCGCTTTGGCCGGTTGGGATCAACTTGACGCTCCTGACGAGGCTGGGGGCATTTTGCATATTAGCCCGTGTCAAACGAAAGCCCTGTAAATCACTCTTGCCATCTTTTATTTGCCTTAGTTTCGGGACAAGGTTAGATCGAACGGGATTCAAAAGAAAAATAAATGACCGAATGGATAACGAATTTAAACGAAAGGGGTCCCTTTCGGGGAAAGGAAAGAAGGACTTATCTGGAGTGCATGCGGACTTCAATAAACATGACATGCCCTTTGGACTGGATGCCTTATCCGTGTAAACCGTCCAACTCTAAGAAATCCATCACAATTATCACCTCGAGATCTAGAGACCTTGCCTCGGACTGTGTCTATATCAGTGATCCATTATCCTTTTCGATTAGTGGCGCCCTTTGCGATTTTTCACCAACTAACCTCTGTCATTTCTCTTCTCACTGTCACCTTGTAGTGCTCTTTGCGAGTTTTCACTAACATGACTCTCTCATTTTAATTTCTTTACTTACCGTCACCTTACAGTGCCCGTGTGGGTTTTCACCGATAAGACTCTCTCATTGTCAATTTCTCTACTCACCGTCGCCTTACAGTGCCCGTGTGGATTTTCACCGATAAGACTCTCTCATTTTAATTTCTCTTATTGCTTGTATCTGCTCCGAACAACTGTATTTTCCAATTTTGGACATCTATGCCGATTGATCGGAAGGACTTGAACAGGGTTTTTGGTGAAAATAATTTGGATTGAGCTACAGCTTTGGAACATTTCGTGTGCAAACATTGCTGATCATAACATTTGCCCCAGCTTAAACTCTTGGGGAAATGTGAAATTTTTATTTTGGTGTGACTGAACCCCAGGGAGAGGTTGCCTATGTATCCTTTCGGAATCAAGTCGAACGTAATTCAGGCAAAATTTGTTTTTTTCACTAACACTTTCGGGTTCCAAAGAGGGTAATCAAAGAAGAGTAACCGACTCAAAGGGTTTGCAAAATAGGTAATAATGTTTAGGTAGCGAGAATGAAAGCCTTCGTCATCCCGACCGGAGAACACCTGTCGATGTATATAGTGGATCAAACATAGTACCTTTTGACGGCATCTGCATTGACAGCCGTTTCGGGGTCATTTCCTTCGATGTCTCCTAGGTATAATGCTCCTTTTGGTAGCAATTTCCTTATGATGTATGGACCTTTCCAATTTGGAGCGAATTTTCCTTTCGCTTCTTCGTGGTGTGGGAGGATACGTCTTAAAACGAGTTGCCCTACCTCGAAGTTCCTAGGTCGCACTTTCTTGTTGTAAGCGCGGGCCATTCTTTGTTGGTATAATTGTCCATGGCATACTGCAGCCATTCTTTTTTCATCGATCAGAGCTAATTGCTCTAGTCGGGTTTTGACCCACTCATTGTCTTCAATTTCTGCTTCGACAATAACCCGAAGGGAAGGAATTTCAACTTCGGCGGGTATCACGGCTTCTGTGCCATAAACCAATAGGTAAGGGGTAGCTCCCACCGACGTACGCACGGTCGTGCGGTATCCTAATAATGCAAAAGGCAACTTTTCGTGCCATTGTCTAGATGTTTGAATCATTTTCCTGAGGATTTTCTTGATGTTCTTGTTTGCTGCTTCGACCGCACCGTTTGCTTTGGGTCGGTAAGGGGTCGAGTTGCGGTGTGTAATCTGAAACTGCTCACACACCTCTCTCATCAGGTTACTGTTTAAATTTGCGGCGTTGTCGGTGATGATAGTTTTTGGGATACCAAAACGACAAATGATATTGGTGTGCACGAAATCCACTACCACTTTCTTAGTGACAGCTTTGAACGTGACGGCCTCGACCCATTTCGTGAAATAGTCGATAGCGACCAAGATGAATCTGTGCCTGTTTGAGGCCCTTGGCTCGATTGGCCCAATGGCATCCATTCCCCAAGATAAAAATGGCTAGGGTGCTGACATGGGATGCAGTTCTGAAGGTGGCGCATGGATTAAGTTGCCATGTATTTGACACTTATGGCATTTCCAAATGAAACCGAAGCAATCTTTCTCCAAGGTCATCCAATAATATCCAGCCTGCAAGATTTTCTTTGCGAGGACGTACCCATTACNTTTCACTAACACTTTCGGGTTCCAAAGAGGGTAATCAAAGAAGAGTAACCGACTCAAAGGGTTTGCAAAATAGGTAATAATGTTTAGGTAGCGAGAATGAAAGCCTTCGTCATCCCGACCGGAGAACACCTGTCGATGTATATAGTGGATCAAACATAGTACCTTTTGACGGCATCTGCATTGACAGCCGTTTCGGGGTCATTTCCTTCGACGTCTCCTATGTATAATGCTCTTTTTGGTAGCAATTTCCTTATGATGTATAGACCTTTCCAATTTGGGGCGAATTTTCCTTTCGCTTCTTCGTGGTGTTGGAGGATACGTCTTAAAATGAGTTGCCCTANACCAAATCGGAGTCCCCTATGATCAACAAATCTTTTACATCCATGTCAATGGCCATGTTCATGCCCATTATACAAGCTTCATATTCGGCGGTATTGTTTGTGCAGAAATAACGGAGACGGGCCGTGGCTGGATAGTGTTGTCCCGCGGGTGAAATCAAGATTGCCCCTATCCCGATACCTTTCGCGTTGGCCGCTCCATCGAAAAACATTTTCCAAGTGTCGGCGCCTTTCGAGATTACTTCAACGGAATTGAGTTCTTCATCTGGAAAATAAGTGTTTAAAGGTTGGTATTCGTCATCGACCGGATTTTCGGCTAGATGATCGGCCAATGCTTGGGCTTTTATAACCGTGCGAGTGACATAGACAATATCAAATTCTGTGAGCAAGATTTGCCATTTGGCTAATCTCCCGGTGGGCATTGGCTTTTGGAATATGTACTTCAAAGGATCCAGCCTCGTGATGAGGTAGGTGGTGTAAGCCAGCAGATAATGTCTGAGCTTTTGAGCTACCCAAGTTAGAGCGCAGCAAGTCTTTTCTAACTGAGAGTATTTGGCCTCGTAGCTTGTGAATTTCTTACTTAAGTAATAAATGGCTTGCTCTTTCCGTGCGGTCGCATCGTGTTGCCCGAGAATACACCCAAAGGAATTTTCTAGCACCGTCAGGTATAGGGACAGAGGCTTCCCTGGTTTTGGTGGGACTAACACCGGTGGGTTTGACAGATATTCTTTGATCTTTTCAAAGCGCCCTGACATTCGTCTGTCCACTCCATGGTCGCCTATTTTTTCAATAGCTTGAATATAGGCTCACATGTTGAGGTCAACTGAGCGATGAACCTGCTGATGTAGTTCAACCTACCCAACAGACTCATAACTTCCTTCTTGGTTCTCGGGGGAGGGAGGTCTCGGATAGATTTTATCTTTGTCGAATCCAGCTCGATGCCCCATTGACTGACTATAAATCCCAGTAATTTTCCGGACGGAACTCCGAAAGCGCATTTGGCTGGGTTCAACTTCAGATTATACTTGCGCAGGCGCTCGAAGAATTTTCTCAAGTGTTGCCCATGGTCTTTTTGGGTCCTGGATTTAACGATCACGTCATCCACGTATACTTCAATCTCCTGATGCATCATGTCGTGAAATATGGCAGCCATGGCCCTCATATAAGTAGCCCCAGCATTTTTTAAACCAAACAGCATGACTCGGTAATAGTATGTTCCCCAGGGTGTAGTGAGTGCTTTTTTTGCTGCATATTCTTCATCCATCAACACCTGGTGATATCCGGCATAGCATTCGACAAAAGACTACACCTCGTGTTTGGCACAATTGTCCACTAAGATGTGTATATTTGGCAGCGGAAAATTATCTTTGGGACTGGCTTTATTCAGATCTCGGTAGTCGACACATACTCGGACCTTTCCGTCCTTTTTAGGCATCGGGACCACATTGGCTAGCCAGGTGGTGTATTTGACCACTCAGATTACTCCAGCCTTTAGTTGTTTAGCAACTTCTTCTTTGATTTTATCATTCACGTCCGTTTTCAACTTTCTCTGCTTTTGTTGGATTGGTGGATGATCAGGGTAGGTGGGAAATTTGTGCACCACCAAGTCCATACTTAATCCGGGCATGTTTTCGTAGGACCAAGCAAATACGCCCTTGAATTCTAATAGGAGTTGAATCAAGGCGTTTTAAGTATTTTCACCCGCATGGACGCTTAACATGGTTTCTCGAATCTCTTCTTCACTGCCCAAGTTAACACGTTCTGTTTCGTTTAAATTCGGCTTAGGCTTATTCTCGAATTGTTCTAATTCTCGATTTACTTCCCTGAAGGCCTCTTCTTCGTCGTATTCCAGTTCTTGATTCATTATTTCGAGGCTAGACGACGTATTAGGATCAAAGCAGGGAGTCCGCAAGCATGTCATGTTTTTTAAAGCCGCATTATTAGGACTGAAAAATAAGAAAAATAGACAAAAATCAGAGAGCAATAGTAGACGATGAAATCTTGATTTCATTTCATTGACTTTTTGAACATAGGAGGGTTTACATCGAAAATTTAAAGGCAAGAACTTAAACTTGAGTTACACCCTGAAATAACTCATAGTGCAGAAAATATGGCAAAAGCTAAACTTCGGAGACTCCCGCCGAAGGGGGAATGGAGTAGCCTCCCAGTTTTGCAACTTGGCATCAGGTCCCATATACTGTACTTCGGCAGTGCTGGAGCCCTCTCCTGGTTGGACCATATGTGCCTCATACAACATATGCCTCACTGCTCCGCATATTTTTTCTATTTCTTCGGCCGTGAAAACCTCTTCTTCTTCTTCCACATATTTTGTCTTGGTAAATGATGTAGTGATTTGTGGGATTGGCTGGGGCAATACCCAACCATTTTTCTTGCGTTGGTCAGCCCATGCTTTATCGTCTGGGGTAGCTTGAAGCCGTATGCCGAAGAACTTTTTATTGACAGGCAAGGTGACGGGTTCTTTGATGCCTTGCAAAGATACCCCAAGCCCTTTTCCGGGCACGTACCCATGTTTGATCATGTCGTTGGCGACCATAATTGAGGCGTTTGATAGTAAGGGTTGAGGGCATGGGGTCCCTTCTTCATGTTGGTCTGCAACTACAATCTCGAAAGTTGGGTAGACTATGTGCTCGCTGCCCTCTCTTGCTTCCAGGCATGGGGCTAGCGGGTCCCTGTAAATGGATTGCTCGTCTTCCCCATGGACCACGATTTCCTGGTCCTCATATTCGAACTTAACCATTTGGTGGAGAGTGGACGGTACTGCCCCTGCAGCATGAATCCAAGGTCTTCCCAAAAGATAATTGTAGGAGGTATCCATATCCATGACTTGAAATGTTACTTCGAAGTCTACAGGGCCGATTGTCAAAATCAGATCAATCTCCCCCATCGTGTCCCTTTTGACACCATCGAATGCACGGACGCACACATTGTTGGGCCTGATTCTTTCAGTCCCGATCTCCATTCTTTGTAAGGTTGATAGAGGGAAAATGTCAACCCCAGACCCACCATCCATCATAACTCTCTTCACGTAGTAACCCTCACATTTAACAGTTAGGTGGAGAGCTTTGTTGTGGGTGGCCCCCTCCGGGGGCAAATCATTCTTGCTGAACAAAATCCGGTTGACCTCGAAAAATTGTTCTTCCATCCTCTCCATTTGTTCGACTGTGGTGTCGGCCGGAACATATGCTTCATTGAGGGTTTTGATCAGGATTTTCTGATGCTCGCTCGAATTCATCAACAATGATAGAAAAGAAACATGGGCGGGGGATTTCCTGAGCTCTTCGATTATTGCGTATTCAGATGTCCTCATGTTCTTGAAGAATTCCTCTGCCTCCCCAGCACTGACCGGCTTTTTGGGGGGAAAACGTTTCATCTTGATTTTGTTTAGCTTTTTCGGGTCGAGGTATTTCTCTGAAGGGTTTACATCGCCTGTTTCCCCGGTAATCCCCTTCCCTTTGTATGTCACCACTAATCCACGGTAACTCCATGGGACAAAAGTAGTATTATTTATGGGGGTTTGCAACGCGCGGCTAATAACCAAGGGCTCATTCAGCCTGGGTGAAATTATTGGCCCCCGCGTCGCATATGTCTGCTTTGGGATACATATTTTTGAGTCATTCATTATTTCCCTGTTGAATCGCAACCTTCAGGGACGGCTCAAAACACTCTGCTCTTTCATGCGTGCTTTGGGGATGTAAAGGACATCATCTTTGGAGGGTCCTTTGTTTATCCCAGTCTCGGTCTGTTCTATGACCTGGGGGACAGGGTTGCTCTTTCTCATCTCTTTGGCTGCATTGGATGCTATCTTGGGTTTTCTCTCTACATTTTCTATGGCGATGATGGCTTTTAGAGCCGGATCAAAATCCCGGTCCTTGCAAATCATGCCAATGACGGGCCCATGATTGTGGGCGGGCAGTGGATTGTTTGTTACATTGGGAGCTTCCTCGTCCCTTAGAACCACTTTCTTTTGTTCTATAAGATTTTCCACGGCTCTTTTGAGATTCCAACAGTCCTCTGTGTCGTGCCCTTCTGCTCCAAAATGATAAGCACAATTGGTACCCCTCCTAAATGAGGGTGATTGGGGGTTCTGCCCTTTTGGAAGTACAGGTTGTAAGAGCCCCATCTATACCAACTTTGGGAAGAGAATGGAATATGGTTCTCCGATGGGAGTGAAATTAAATCTCCTTGGTGGTTCTCTGGGGTAGGCATTGTATGGGTAGCCGTTTTGAGGCAGGCGTTGATTAGAGGGAGGTGGGGGACGGTGGTTATTTATCGGGGTGGAGTTATATTCTGATTGTATTGTTGTGGCGGCCTGGGATGTGGTTGAGCATTCATTACCGCATAAGGAAAAGGGGGCGAAGCATAAGCTGTATCTTGGTGAGGGTAATAATGCTGGGGGGCTTTAGGAAATGGGCGTGGGTACTGTCAAGGTTTCTGACATCGGAAACCATCGTGGCCCCTTGTTCTTTCTTTTTTCTGTTGGCCGCAACCCCGGAACCGCTTTGAATAGCCTGAGAGGTTGCTCTTATGGCATATTGGCTCAGGATACGACCAGTTTTTAACCCGTTCTCCACCATTTCTCCGATTTTAATGGCTTCTACGAATGGTTTGCCCATGGCGGACATCATATTTTGGAAGAAATCAGCTTCTTGCGCTTGTAGAAAAACGCTCACCATTTCAACCTCATCCATCGGAGGTTTGACCCTGGATGCTTGCTCACGCCATTTGATGGCGTACTCCCTGAAACTCTCTGAGGGTTTCTTTTTGAGATTGGACAATGAGTTTCTATCGGGAGCGATGTCCACATTGTATTGGAATTGTCGGACAAAATCCCGGGCTAAGTCATCCCATATATGCCAACGGGATATATCCTGGTCCATATACCATTCTGATGCAATTCCCGTTAAACTCTCCCCAAAATACGCCATGAGAAGTTCTTCCTTCCCGCCTGCTCCCCTGAGTTGGTTGCAGTATCTTTATAGGTGGGCTATGGGGTATCCATGCCCGTCATATCTTTCGAATTTGAGGGTCTTGAACCCGAGAGGTAGTTGGACGTGCGGGAACATGCACAAATCTGCATAGGAGACACTTTTGTGCCCGCTTAGCCCTTGTATGTTTTTGAGGCTTTGTTCAATACTCCTCATTTTCCGGGTTATTTATTCGCTTTCGAGATTTTCTTATCCTGTCCCAAAGTGAACTCGGGCTGAGTTTGTTGGAGATATGCATTGGGAGCAGCATGAGCAATGTCCTGATGGACGGATGGTGTTTGGAATGTGAATGCCCGTGGCTCGAAGCTTGGTCCGGAGATAGTTGGTGGGGCTGTGACGGAAATGGGTGGTGCGGTAAAAATGTTGGAAGATGTACCAGAAAACAAAGTCTGGGGGCGAACCTCAGAAGGCTTCCGGCAAAATGAGCCGACATGATTGGATATCCAAATAGCGTGGCCGGGTAGCTTATGGGGATGTTGGACGTCCCTCCTGCCCTGGGATTATCTCTGGGAATCCCGGGATAGTACTAGGTGGTTCCCTACCATTGGACCATGCGTCCCACATTTCTAGCATGCGGCAACGCAGAGCCCTGTTTTCTTTCATTGTTGCGGACTTCGATTGTGGAACGGCGGGGTTTAGGTCTTCCACGGTGGAGTTGACGATTGGAAGGTGACTTTTAGAAGTCATTTCTATGCTTCCCTTCGATCTTGTGAAGTAAGGATGGGAAGCCAGGTTACCGCAAAACCAACCTCCTTAAAATACCTTTAAGTTTGAACCAACAAACGTTAGTTTTTTAAAACATAGACAAATTGCCCGTACGGGGTATGCAGTGCACCTGATGTTTTTCTATATGTCTTTGCCACAGCCGTGTACTTCATCCCGGCCTTATCTCTTGGTTTGTTGTTCTCTCAGTTATTATTTTTTCTTTTCTCGGTTATCGCGTCTGCTATTTACTTTTGGTTTCTTTTCTTATGGTTATGATCGAATCCTATGTGGATTGCCTACGTATCACGGTGACGCGCGAATCAGACCATTGCGTAGTTCAATCTAGCTAAACCCAAAAAAGGTATATATCATTTTCTAAAGGCTTCATTCTGAGAAAAATTCCATTCATTAAATAAACGCTTTTGATTACAGAAAGTTAAAAGCCCAGAGCTTGCATAACAAACTTGACACACATATTTTCGAAAAATATAAAGACTATTGTGGACTCAACATATGATTGTGACTGGAAAAGTGAAGTACAGACTCGAAATATCAATAATACATTAGTGCTTCTGTTGCTCCAGGGGCCGGTGGGACATCATTCGGCCTTGCCACGGGCCTGCATGCTATGTCTTGTCGGAGGCGGTAAAGGTCGTCCATTATCTTATGGACAAAGATCGTGACGGCTGAGAAGAAAGTGGTCCGAGTCATATCTTTGGATTCTTGACATTTGGTGACGATGTAGTCAGCTATCTCTTGGACCCTTCGTCTGATAATACCTTTCTCTTGAAGTAGGCGCCCGATTTGTTGGGATCTTGCTTCTAAAGTTCGGGCATCCTTGTGACTCTGTTCTTGCCATCGTTGCAACTCTTTTTCTAACCGAGTCATCATGCAATAGCACTGTTCCCTCTCTGTTTTAAACTCTTTTGCCTGTTTGGCCCTCTCGTTCTCGACGGTGACCAACTTTTCTTTCAAGCCCACGACTTCCTGGTCATATTTCCTTTTTAGTTCTGTTCTTTCTTCTTCACTCCTTGTTAGTCTTGCCCGAACATCGGCCAGTTCTTCTTCGGCTTTGTCTAACTCATTCCCATAACTACATACTTTATGCCTCAAACCGTTGATAAGCCTTTCATCGGTCCTGCTTCTTTCTGTGTTCTCAACAGCTGTTTTCAGTTCCTGTATCTGGGCCCGGAGGGCTTCATTTTCTTGAGCTAATCTATTTTTCTCTCCTTCGATTGAGGCAGTTTGTAGAGTATTTTCGAACTTGATTTCCCTGACCTGGGCCTCCAATTTGCTTATGGTGGCTCGGTAGCTGTTCTCTTTTTCTAACCAAGCCCAATGCTCTTGAGTTTGCTCGGTGAATTGTTGTACATGGGGTCTCTTTGCGGGTCGTTATTGTTCTTGATGTTCCCGGCCTCTTACCATGTACCAGGAGGTGTAGGCGGGTTCCACTTCCCCTTTTGATAAGTCTCTCACTCGAGTTTGAGGTTCTAAAAACCTGCACTCATTCCAAATTTGACGGACGCTGCTTTCAGGGAATGCAGCTCTTGGGCATAATTCAATGGCTTGTTGGCTTAAATCCTCGTCATAGGGAACACCCTGTTGCCTCCCCAACTGGCGTAAGACCCAGTGCGGGGCATATGGATGAATGCTTCGCAAACCCATTAATAGGAGATAGCAAACCTCATCCGGCATATTGATAACCTCGTCGAGAGGGAGCCATCCGAACGTCCACTCGATTTGGTTGGCGGTTAGTGAGCTCAAGTAGGAGCGCCAGGCTTCCGTGCCTTCAGGGAATTGGTGGCCTTTTACCCGAGTGCTATGTTCCTCAATGCAGTTTAAACCGGTTAAACCATAGTTCATGTAGCCCGGGCGGTGGCAGAGGTGTTCAATCAGCCAGATTTGTAGGAGCAGGTTGCACCCCTCGAAGAATTTTCCCCCAGATTGGCAAACTGTCAGAGCACGGTATATCTCGGCTAAGACCATCGGTATCAGTGTGCCATTGGACTTTTTCATCATGAAGTCTGCCATTCCCACAAGTCCGATGTCTATGCATCTGTCGCTTCTTGGGCATATCAAGGTGCCCAAGAATGCTACCACAAAAGCTAGCCCACGGCGGGTTTCCCATTTAGCCTGATCTTTGTGAGTTAGACCTGTGTTGTTAGCCTCGTAACCCCGGGGATCTCCATAACGTCTGTAAAGAAAGTAGAAGGTGTAGAAGCCTTCGGAAAAATGTGGGCCTTGGACGTCCCGGCTAATGTTCAACAGATCCAAAAACTTGTGGGGAGTCACCGCCCTGGGTGCCACTGGGTACCGACTTCTGAGTTTGTCATTGAGACCAGCATACCCCGCCATTTCCTCCAGCGTGGGTGTTAATTCAAAGTCCAAAAAGTGTAACACATTGTGGGCGGGATCCCAGAACGGTACTAGAGCTTCGACGATGTCCAACCTCGGCTTGATCTTTAAAAGGCCAGTAAGTCCCCCTAAAGCTTTTATAACAGACTTTCTACTAGTCTCCCCCAAGTTGCTCCACCACATATGGAGTCCCAGAGGGATTTCCTCGACTGCTTTGAAGGGAATGTTTTCAAATGTATTCATCCTGCACATTCGTTCTTTTATTAAGACCACAGAAAAATTTTCGAAAAGTGTCATTTTGGGTAAAAGGCTTACAGAAAATGGACTACCTTTGCGAATACGGCCTTTTAAAGCAGTGTCCGCGAATTGGGTTGAAATTTTTTTTAAAAAACACAGGTGGCCATTCTTGCCAAACGGCCTTCCGGCGCCCCACTTGGCCGATTAGACTATAATGGCGTCGCCTGGTTTTATTTAAAGCTATACTTGTTTGATTTTGAAAAAATGGAGTTGGACCAGATGAGGGTTGCCTACGTATCCCACACCAGTGAGAATCAAACCAAGCGTAGTTTGGGAAAATTTTGATTAACTAAAATGTATACCCACTCATTTTGTTTTTGTATATTTTATTTATTTATTTATTTATTTTGTTTTAGAAATTTTGTCAACGTTTCGAGATAAACACGAGGATTTTCCAAAATAGGGTAAATTCTCTATTCTACCTCACTCTTGGTTTCTCTGCTCATATTTTTTGTAGCCGGTCGATACACAAGCTGTGACAAATAAATGCATACGTAGCAAATAAAATGCATCAGGGTAGTCTTTTATTTCGGGTACACCTGTCCTAGACGGACCCAACTCCTGTGTTGAGTCCCCTAAGTCAAATGCACATGATGCAAATAAGCGTTCCTACTAGAGATCCCGCCTGAGGTTTTGTTATTCTAGGTTTAAATCTGGGGTTTTGTTCTAGACCAGGCTAACCCGAGCGGACAGCTCGAGCTGAGGTTGGGGCAGCGTACCGGGAATACAGAAGCTTCGCTGGCTTTGCAACTTATCCGAACCTAGTTCTAAAATTTGGATATGACTCTAACAGAAAAGAAGTCACACGAAGTGCACACTTCCCAGATGATTTAGAAGACTCAGAGAGAAGAGGGTTTCTGCACATTTTATATACAGTTCAGACAATATCAAAGCGGTAAAAAGCGACATTTAGCACGTTAGGTTTAAACATGTAAAAATCATATAATAAAGCCAAATAAAACAGTTTATTCTAAGCTCAAATTCTTGAACCCTGAACCAGAGATTCTGGGTTCGACTCCCCAGCAGATTCGCCAGAGCTGTCACACCTCCTTTTTCACCCCTGTGGGAGGGTAATAAGGGTGTTTTCCAATTAAAGTGGCATTATTCGATTTTGGGATTATTTATTGTTTTTGTAGAGTCGCCACCCGGATTTTTGACGATGCTCCGGGACACCGTTTATTTTAATATCCCAAATCGAGGATGTTTTTGACTCTGTTTAAAATGTCTGCGAACCCGAAATCCGGGTAAGGAATTCTGTTAACCCGAGAGAAGGTGTTAGGCACTCCCGAATTCCGTGGTTCTAGCACGGTCACTTAACTATTAATATTTTGCTTAAGTTATTTGACTAAATACATGTTTTAAACCTATTGTGGATTTAACTTTTATAATTTAAAACCGCTTTTGATATTTATGGACTTATCTTGAAACAAGTCGCGATGGCGTGCACTCGTTTGTTTTTGGACATATTGTAATCGTGCCACATGAAATGCACCCACGATTACAACATGTGATTTTTATTATTGTTTGAATTTGGAGTCGGGGACATGAGTTGCCGCACTCGAGTGTGGATTACATAATCATGACTATGGTCATGATAGTTAAAATACTTATTTGAAGCAATTGCCGATTATTCTCTAAGTTTTGTAATTTTAGTCTAAAAGAGGTATTTTTTTTACTAAAGGATAGATATGTGTTCGAAATCGCCTAAGACTAAGTTAGCTAATCTAAGGATGAGTATTTGGGCTCATGCCTACGCTTATAAGCATACAAACACCTTATTTACTGTTTTTCGGCCTTGAATTGGTAAGCTAGAATTATCTATTGTTCTTTGTGAGGACTTTGTAATCTTGAAAAAATAGCAGGGCATAAACAGGTTTTACCAGTTAATACTTTGCAGTTTCTGCCCATTTTTATACAGCCTAAACACAAATCTAAAATCGGGATTTGTACATATTTTTAAGGTACAAATATTCATACATCTATCTCGAAAAAATTCAAAGAATGTGAGATAATTTAGAAATATTTTGGATCACCAACTTCTATTAATATTGAATGTTACAGAAACTGAAATAACATGATTCCAAAATTCTAGCAGATGTTTACAGGGAGATTTTCATATAGATTACCTAGGATATAAATTCATACTTTTAGCTGAATGTCTACTTTTATCGTATTATTTCTTAAAGAAGATAACTCTAATCCTTGGGCCTGTCTACTCCCTCATGGCCTGATAGCCTAAGGAGTTAAACTTGATTAAAGCCTTAGTGGGCTGTTTCATCAAGCTGGCCCAATTGTGGATTTAGCAGAAAAGAGTAAGAAACCTGGAATAATAGTATACAGTATCCAGTCCATATTTACAACATTAAAATACAAAAAAAAAACGAAAAATTATGCTATTACATTATCGTTTCACTATGAAATAAAATTTCCTAAAAGGGAAAAAACAATAATTAACAGAGTAAAGAGAGAACAAAACTGCTTCTGTGCAAGCTGGCCTTCAGTGGCTTCGAAATCTATATTCTTCTGGTTATTTTCTTAGTCACAAAACGACTAACTTAATAAACCATTCCTTAGGCATGTTATGAGGCAACAATGACAATTATTTGGTCAAATTGAATCCTAATCATGCGATAGTGTTAATTTTAAAGTACCTGACCTACTTTGGTGTACTTTTCTTGGAATGAACCTGACCGTAAGGAGGTTAGGTTCAGTTCCGAGGATGCAAACCCATCAGTCCTTTAAGTCATTCATATTATGACCTGAATTCTCACAATGACTTAACTATTCTTAGGCATTTCTTAAGGCATGATTCTGACCATTTTTTGGGTTCAGATTCCTGTCTTAATACCTTTATCATGATAATCTAACTATTCTATTACTGTTTATGCATGATCATAGGGGGAACCTGACCCTGAATGGATCAGACTTTTAATCCCACAATGCCAACTAAGTCAAGTTTATATGGAGACTTGCTTAATGAGTTTCTTCAGCGACTAAGGAAACACAAATAAAAGCATCTTTCCATATGAAATTCAAAGTCCAAAATTTTTCTATTTGGATAGTAGTAACAGCAGACCTTCAAACATCTATAGGATGAGTCATGCCATGAAGGAGGCTAGACTAACCTTGATGATGCTTTGCACCATTTTGACAGAACAGGTTCCTGCCCCTTTTTATGGGCTGAATCTGACCATAAAAGGGGTCAGATTCAACTCCATAGAGGCCCCTTTTTGTAACTTTCAACTCATACTTATACTATGTCTTTGACTTTTTAGGCATGTTTTTAGAGAATGAATCTGATCATGTTAAAGGATTCAGATTCTCTTCCCTAGGAGCCTTTTGATTACCCACTTCTTAACTAAAAAAAGGGGTGATTTCCAGCACCTTAGGCTACTGTTTATGCACTACTAAAGGGATCAGTTTGACTATTAAGAAGTCAGGCTCATTTACCCTAGTGTCAACTCTCTAGAGACTTGCTTGTTGAATCTCTTCAGTGACCAAAGAGACCCAGCTAAAGTATATTTCTGCCATCTTATGGGTAAAATCTGACCATAGAAGAGGTCAGATTCAACACCCAAGTGCAGATTATTCCACTAATGGACTAACAGAAAACTGACATCCAGTGATACTCAATGCATTTTAACCAACTTAAAATCAAAAGCAGAATAATTCTTAAGGATTTAGATACTACACACAACACATATCTGGATCCTTTAACATCATATCAACTAAACATTACTTTAGCTTTATAAACCAAGAATAAAGAAGAAGATTCAGATTGACATAATCTCAAAAGAAAACATAGCAAGAATCAAACATTTAGCATCAAACTAACAATAAATTCTGAGTATAATAATTTCATTTAAAGTTCATTGTTACATACCTCTTTCGAAGAGAAAATAATCAAAAGAAACCTGACCAAATAAAGGTCAGGCAGAGAGAAAAATCAGCAAGAGGAAGAAAAAAACCCAGTAGCAACCAAACAGTAAACCCAAAGTAGAGAAAACCCAGGGGAAGATGATTTTGAATACCCAAATGATTGAACTAAGACAGCAACCAAAAAAAAAACCAAGTCTTTTTGGAAATAGAATCACAGCTACAAGACAACCTAAACTCAGATTATTTCCCACTCCTACTGTCAAATCCTTTTCACTTCTGTTTTCTAAGTTTTTAATAGTCAAAGTTGTGATTTTCAGTCTAAGGGATTCAGAGAAGAATCTGAAAAAAAAATCCCCTTTCTGTGGTAAAAAGTGTGTGTATATATAAGGACAATTGGGATGGGATATGCTTAGCATATTCCCTATCCTAAATGAGCTGAAAAGGGTACAGGTACAACTGTCAACCCTATCCTTTTGGGACAGCTGTATCTTCCAGAACATTCCAGCCCCTTGAAATTCCCTTTCTATCCCTAAAGTATCTGATTTCCTGATATTTATCTAATCTAGAAGGTTCTTTTGGGTGACAACTAATTGTTCTTAACTAAGGTTGAGTCAATTAAATGAAGATTAGTTGATTAATGCCTAGAGTTGGCCTTCCTGCTACTTACTATGTTTAAGTCATTAAATCAACAATTTAATTAAACTTAAAGGAGGTTAGTCAAACCAGTTTTCTTAAACTTAGGTTAATTTAATTAAACTAAGTGAATCTGCTTTAGTCCATTACCCTCGAGCTAATTGTTTTAAACAAACTTTATTCTTAATTACATATTTTAAGAAACTACCTAAGTTAATTTCTGGATTGAAGAATTGGAATCATTTAAATGTGAGACTAAGTGAATCAATTACTCTTAAACTTTGTTAATTGATCTTAACTAGTTATCTAACTATGTTGTTTAGCTGATTCAAAAATTAAGTCTATTAGTTAAGTGTGACTTATTGCCTAATTAATTTAAACTCAAATTGATTACTGTTTTAATTAAAATCAGTAGCTAATTGGTTGAAACAATTTTATCAGCAAGAGGAAGAAAAAAACCCAGTAGCAACCAAACAGCAAACCCAAAGTAGAGAAAACCCAGGGGAAGGTGATTTTGAATACCCAAATGATTAAACTAAGACAGCAACCAAAACAAAAACCAAGTCTTTTTGGAAATAGAATCACAGCTACAAGACAACCTAAACTCAGATTATTTCCCACTCCTACTGTCAAATCCTTTTCACTTCTGTTTTCTAAGTTTTTAGTAGTCAAAGATGTGATTTTCAGTCTAAGGGATTCAGAGAAGAATCTGGAAAAAAAATCCTCCCTTAGTGGTAAAAAGTGTGTGTATATATAGGGACCATTCGGATGGGATATGCTTAGCATATTCCCTATCCTAAATGAGCTTAAAAGGGTACAGGTACATCTGTCAACCCTATCCTTTTGGGACAGCTATATCTTCCAGAACATTCTAGTCCCTTGAAATTCCCCTTCTATCCCTAAAGTATCTGATTTCCTGATATTTATCTAATCTAGAAG
>ML392778.1:84587-101221 GCA_005239525.1 Nicotiana knightiana | reverse complement strand
AAATGATAAGCTTCTTCAGGAGACTTATTTCCAATAGAGTACTAAATAGATAAACATATTTACAGCAGTGTCCCATATGGATAAACTTTTTCAGGAAGCTTATTTACAACGGAGTACTAAATGAACATCCATTATATAATATATATTTATAACAATATTTAATTTCTCATAAATTGGAGTATTAGATGATAAGTTGATTATTTCATAAATTTACTCATGTTTTTAGTAACCGCTCGAGGCGCGATAAATTCACTAATTTATCTACTAATATCTTTTTCTCTACAAAGTTGAAATGGCATCACGAACAACCGCTTGGTCCATTGATATTATTGCGCCTATCTCTTCGCAAGGGCTGACAGATGGTAAAAGTTGTAATCACTTTGGTCATTTCAGATCGTTGGATGATCTGATAAGAACAAAACAGTAATAAATAAATTGCATCCCTGGCTTAGGCCTCATTTGTTTGCACTTAATGGAGGTCTGAATCTTAATCATTCAGATCTCAGACATTAAGTGCGTTTGTTTTTAAAGTCTGAATCTTAATTATTCAGATCTTAATCATTAAGTGTGTTTGTTTTTTTTACTTCACAACCACTTAATGGGTCTGAATAGGTCTGTATGATTAAGATCTATAACAGAGACTTTATTTCATTAAGATTCTATTACATATTCATTATTAACTGTCGTCACCACCTACCATTATCAACTACCACTATACCACCACCACCTCCACTACCACCACGCCGCCATCATCCTCAATCATAGACGCCACCATTATCGACCATCACCACCCACTGTTTTCACCTTTCCGACCACCATATATCATTCTCACCCACCTCAACTGACCACCCCATCACCATCAACAACCACAGTCGATGCTGCCCATTATTATAGCCTACCACTACCCACCCACCACCTTTCTCAGTCACAACTATTACCACTAGCCGCCATTATTAACTATCATCACCCACCACCACAATCATAATCGACATCATTACTAATCACTACTAGCTACTAGTATGAACCACCATCATCAACCAAAACTACCACCAACCACCGCCTCTAGTCGGCATTCATCCGTTAGCCATCACCACCAACAACTATCATATTTTTAAAAAAATTATATATTTTATTGATAGAATATTAGATAAGTTAGTATTTTATTTGAATTTTATGTTTATTAATTTTCAAAGAAAGATGAATTTTATACATTCAGATGTTTAAAATCAAACAGTCTTAATTATTTCTATTCAGATCTTGATACACATCTTAATATATTCAGATGTGTATTCAGATTCAGACGTCTTAATCTTAAAAAAAACAAATGAGGCTTTAATCCTCTACGAGACATAACCCTTGTTGGATTTAGTTACCAATTAATTTGACTACATTAACCCCCCATTTTATCTTCTTATAATCCTTGAATACATCCATTTTGTCCTAGTTAATCTGTAGTAACACAGATGCCATCATGCATGACCTCGATCACTATTGTATAGGGACCCGTTCGTATGTATATGTACGTAAAAATGCCACGTTCGATACATGTCTCCAATTATCTGTAATTTGAGGCATGGTTCTTACTTTTATATATACACGTATATATTTAAAGCATGCTACTCCAAAAAGCACAATTCCAGTTGGCAAATTGTGATAATTATTTGGCTTCCGTCATTCACTTAATTATTGGTTGTCTTGTCACTTTGGGTGGAATAACTTGATTTCATGTCTTTCTCGACGTCAAACCATACCCTAACTTGAGATAAATTCTTTGAAAGAATGGAAGCAGCTTGGTTGTTTGCATCGGTGTCTATTTCCCTACTTTTTCTAGTGTTCAAACTTGTGTCCTCAAGAGGACAACAGTATAACCTCCCACCAAGCCCAAGACTTAAACTTCCTATAATAGGGCATCTCTATATTTTGAAACAACATATGCATCGCACTCTTGGAAATCTTGCTGAAAAATACGGTCCTATTTTCTCTCTTCAATTGTGGTGGTGTCATCTCCATCCGCGGTGGAGGGATGCTTCACTAAAAATGATATCGTGTTTGCCAACCGCCCTCCTTTAATGGTTGGAGGATATAACTGCACTACAATCATTGATTCCTCTTATGGCGATCACTGGCGCAATCTTCGCCTTATTTGTACACTCAAAATCTTCTCCTCTAGCCGTCTCAACAACTCTCAATCCATTCGACAACATGAAGTCAAGCTTCTTGTGCACAACTTGTTTCAAAGTTGCAAGGACTTTGGTGCCACGACTGTTGAACTTAAGTCCAAATTTTCTGAATTATCCTTTAACATCACCATGAGAATGGTAGCTGGAAATCATTACTTAAGCAATAGGGAGGCAACATATTTTCGTGAGCTTATAGAGGAGTTCTTTAGCAATGGGGGTGCATCAAATGTAGATGATTTTTTGCCTGTACCATTTTGTTGGATTTATAAGCGTACTAAGAAGAATATCGTCAAGCAGCTCGGCCGCAAAATGGATGAATTCTTGCAACGTTTAATTGATGAATACCGTTGTGCGGAGAACCAAAATACGATGATTGATCATTTGCTTTCTTTGCAAGAATCACAACCAGAATACTACACCGATGCAATCATCAAAGGAATTATAATGGTAAGCTTTCTTCACTCCTCCATCGCATTTAGCATTTATATATGTTCCTTTTATTATTTGTTTCATCTTTTGTGTAAATCGCAAATATTAACAAATATATACCCACTCAGACGGGGGTTGTCAACAAAAACGGGGTTTTTTCATGATTACTCAGGTAGCTTAATATAGTCCGTAGTACAAGGCGGAGCCACCTTTGAAGTTTATGAGTTTTGAATTTGCTATGAAATCATGACTCGTCTTAGTCACTAGGTTTACAATTAAATATTTATATATATTTAATGAATTCATAATACAAATAAAGTATTTAAGCAAAAGTAGTTGAGTTCGGCCAAACTCGCACCTAAAAGGCTTGCGCTTCTGGCCGTAGCATTTTTAAATTTTGCCCTTAAAAAGTGTTAGTGTAGCAGTTATGCACTTTGTATACCTTCAGTGTATACGCTTCATATTTGTATATATCTCTCAAGTATACTGCATATACAATAGTTTTGTATTGTATACCATAATAGTTTGCAAAATGTGAATTGTAAAACCCCAAATATATAAAAAGAACATACATGTTGGATATTTTGCAAATATAGTTTACTGAATAGGTATGGAATATAATATTTCTGAAGAGGGACGATTTCGCGTAGTTCTTTTTGGATGTCGAGTACACCCTATTAAATGTCCCAAAAGAACCGATAAACCGAAGTACCAAACCTAAACTATATTTTTTCCACAAAAAAAATTGTCTAATGATATATGATACTTGCTTGTGTTGTAACATTTGACAATGCTATTCTAAAGATTCTCTTTGTTATATTTAGGTGTTAATCCTATCAAGAATAGTAATTTCTAATTAATCAAATTATTTACTTTTCTTATTTTCTTATGTTCACAAGTCAAGATATATTAAGCTATGATAATTTATTGGTTTTGACATAGTGGTTTATCGACAATTTATAAAAGTCACCAGTATATATTACACCTTTTTAAGTCTATATCCACAAAACAATGACAATTGCCATTTTTTTAGAAGTTACTTAAATCTTCGCATGATTATTTACACTAAAAGATATGAATCATTAATTAGGTCCCTTTTTTTTATATACTAATTAATTAAGGGCCGTTATGTTGGAAAACAAGTTATTCCATGATTTATTATTCTAAAATTAGTTATTCGAGATCCTATAGGAATAAAAAAAACACTATAGTTCTGAGATTAATTGTACCACAATTTTATCTCAACCAAACGTAGAATAAGTTCAACTCAAATTTAATTCCAAAATTAATTATGTATTATATATCCCTCGTACCAACGAGTGTGAGGAGAGAGAAATGTAAAGACACGTGGAACTCTCATCTTTACTTATTTTAAAAGATATTTTTTGTACTTCAAATATATTCTGAATTTTTATACTATGTCAAGTCAAACAGCTTTATATAGGTTAAAATGAGTATTTAATAATATTCCATAAGTGCAGGTCATACTAAGTGGGGGGACGGACACATCGGCAGTAACAATAGAATGGGCAATGTCGCTTTTGCTCAACCATCCACAGGTGTTAAATAATGCCAGAAAGGAAGTAGACAACCATGTAGGTGATGATCATTTAGTGAATGAAGCAGCTTTACCCAAACTGAAATATCTTCAAAGTATCATTTCGGAGACGCTCCGACTATTTCCAGCAGCACCGGTGTTAGTGCCCCACGAATCATCTGACCATGCCAAGGTACAGGGCTTTGACATTCCACGTGGCACAATCCTATTGGTGAATGCATGGGCTATCCATAGGGATCCGATAGTTTGGGATGACCCAGAAAGCTTCAAACCAGAGCGATTTGAAGGTATGGAAGTGAAACCATGGAAATTAATGCCATTTGGAATAGGAAGAACAGCATGCCCAGGCGCTGGACTTGCTCAACGTGTGGTTGGCTTAGCTTTAGGAACTCTAATTCAGTGTTTTGAATGGCAAAGAATTAGCCAAGAGAAAATCGATTTAGCTGAAGGGAATGGTCTCACTATGGCAAAAGATGAGCCACTCACAGCAAGGTGCAAGGCACGCCCTATTGCTTACAAAGTTCTTTCCGGTCAAATTTAACTTATATACACCAATAATATAGATGGCTTTTTTTGTTTAAAATATAATTATAGGTAATCGTACTGGAAGTGATATTAGTAACCTAAAAAATAAGATATGGTATTTGTTACGACATGTTAAAATACAATGATTGCGAAAAACTTCTCTATAATTTTAGTATATACAAACTATTCTCTTCGGGAATTGCCTTATGTTAGTCTTCGCGCTTGTTCATACTTGTCGTGGACAGCAACTTTAATATTGCTACAATAATTATCAACCGGATGTAAATATAAACTTTAATTTATAATAATCTTACATATAATCGAAATATAAAACATATCTGAAGCAGAACCCATTATCACGAAGCAGAAACGTTAATTTAAATTGATTTTTCACCCCTTGCCCTAACTTTTGTTACCACAACCGTCTGTGATGGAACTTGTAAACAATAAATTGGGTCGAGAAAATAAAATCAAGACCGAAAATATCACAACAGTCGTAGTATTTGATTTCAAGTAATTTAAGTGTACAATCTCTATGAATCCTCTGATTCTTCTTTTTAATAATAAATTCAAGGGCCTTTTAGCTTGATCTTGAATCTATATTTGTTGCTACGAACAATGATCTTGAATTCAACTAGCACGAACTTTGATTTGAACTCGTACTCCTTGAGTCTTGACGTGTTCTTCATTCTTGAGCTTGAGCTTGATTTGTTCTTTGTTCTTGAGCTTGAACTTGTGGAGGAATTTGCAACGTTTGATCCACGAGCTCTTCCTTGCTTCTTGTTATAACTTCTGGTGTCTTTTCTGAGTTATGAAGACCCCTACTTATAGTTGTGGAAGGGAGGAGTTGTGATAAGAACAAACGTTTTCCGACCTATCAAATTAAAGTGTGACATGGCCGCATTTGATTGGCTAGAATATGTCACTTGCACACGTGGCGCGATTTCATTAGCCTTTTAATGTGACTTGGCATGTCTTGTCATTTTGACACGTGGCACAATCATATTGGCTCTTTCGCTTGACTTGGCGCGCCACGTCATTTGACACGTGGCACCAAATTGGGCCTCTAGGAAGATGGCATATTGAGCTTAATGAAGTGGGTTCATAACTTTAGCCAAATTAAATGGCCAAGCTCAATGGATTAAGACTTATTTATTAACTCATATGTGTTGGACTTATATAATTAATTCAGTTATATTAGCCCATAATATTTATTTGGACCAATATATCTTGAATTATAAAATATAATCTAAATTCTTTTATGGATTTAAAATTTATATGCCTACAAATGCCCCCTACTTCAAGATTTACTTTGAGGTAATAAACCTCAAGGCAAGGCTTGAAGTATTGATAAATGATCCTCGGATCAACTTACCTCAAAACAAGCACTTTTATGGTTTATTTGTGTTACATAAATTATGACAACTGCTTAAAATAATTTGACTATGAGACCTAAAAGTCAGTCTATTCCTTAGAGGAATAAAGCTAAGCCAGGTTGATTAGGCACGTATTGGTACCTGAATCAAATGTTACATGGAAATGCCACTTTCTCCGAAATTTAGAAAAGCATATTTCAACCATAATATCCACTAACACGTTGCATCTTAAATGCATCCACATGATAACAATTTGTATCATTTTCAAAGTGCTCTCCTTGTTTAATGGAATTTGACGTTAATGTTTTACTTAGTTAAAGAGACAACCACGAATTATTGATTCCTTGTGGTCAACAAATACCGACGGTCTAACAGATTCAAATTCTTTTCGGAAACGGATTATACCGATCCCACATCGAAATTAACCCTCTTTCAGTTTCCATTCGCCCTCTATATAAAGTCGTATGCTCGTATTTGTTAAGCATCAATTCGCAGTATTTGCAAGCCACTTGAGTCTATTTTTATGGACTCGGAAGCATTAACGCGAAGGTAATTTCTTTTTTTTTTCTTGTGCTTTTATTCTCTTAGTGTATTTTTATTTTGTAGGTCAAGGAAGTGAGAGTAGATTATGCATCTTTGTCCGAATATCGAAGAGATTACTCTCAGCGTGGCTCGACTATCGGAGAAATTACTCTCAAAATGGCTCGACTACCGGAGAGATTACTCTCAATGTGGCCCAACTACCGGAGAGATTACTCTCAATGTGGCCCGATTACTGGAGAGATTACTCTCAAAATGTCCCGACTACTAAAGAGATTACTCTCAATATGGCCCGACTACCCGAGAGATTACTCCCAATGTGGCCCGATTACTGGAGAGATTACTCTCAATGTGGTCCGATTACTGGAGAGATTACTCTCAAAATGTCCCAACTACTGGAGAGATTACTCTCAATATGACCCGACTACCGGAGAGATTACTCTCAATGTGGGCCAATTACAAGAGAGATTACTCTCAAATGTCCTGACTACTGGAGGCCATTTCATTCACACAAACCTTTCTGCCCATTCCAATATTCTTGATTTGGACTTTGATGACCCCTTTTTTTCTTTTTCTTTTTCTTTTTTTGCAGCCCGAAGAGATGGCAAATTTCAGAGACTATACTTCACCTTCCTCCAAACTTAAATATCTCCTAATCGAGACTGAAGATGACATAGAACAAACCAAGCTTTTGGTTCACACCCCACAAGTTGGCCGGTATACAGCCTTATGGCCTTCTTTGAGGAACTCCCTTTATGTAGAAAACTGGACCTTGGAGCACAAGTCAACTTTAATCCATTGTCCAAGAAGTGGTCTCTCCAAGCACCAATCCATCGCCACGTAAACATTGCTAGCACCTTTCCAAACTTAGGACGTCGCGTAATTCAAGGCGAAGTACGTTGGGGAAACACAACAACAATTGAGGGCGAGTATCGTCATATTCCAGGATATTGGGAATGGGCTGAAGATGTACTTGGTGGAAGCCAACAAACCCTGAGTACAGCAAAGATTTATGATGCTTTCTATGCCTCACTTTTCACTTATGATCGAAACTCGAATATCTTGCAAGCATTTTGTGAGGCTTGGTTCCCCAAGACGAACACGCTTCTTACATCAGTTGGAGAACCATCAATCTCTCTTTGGGACTTACATATCCTTGGAAGTCTGCACATTACGGGTTCTCCATATGAAGAAGTGGTACCTGAGACAAGAGAACTCATTGGTTTGGACGAAAAACATATAAGATTTATCCCCCGATCTTGCGAGTATTTATCTGCTGCCTTTCATCATCTTAAAGAAGGTACGGGTGCTAACCAAAAGGTCTCTTTCAGCAAGTGGACAAATTTTTGGTATAACAAAACTTTGATATATAAACTTGCCCCACTGCGAAAGGAAAAGAAATCCGCACGCTTAAAGTAGACACATAATCCTATCGAAGTTATTCCCGAGACAACGAGGTGGTCGAGCGATCAAGAAGTTATATTCTCCAAGCTTAGGGTGAGGGCTGACAAGAAAGATGAAACTTATGTAGCAGCATTCTTATCGATTTGGATATGTGCCTTTGTGTTTCCCAAGGCGGAAAACTTCATTCGTCTCGAGACTTTTAAGATGGCGAGCACGATGGCAGGCGGGCGAAAGATTAGCCTTGCGGTCCCAGTTTTGGCGAGTATTTATCATGGTTTGAATAAGATTTCGTTTTCTTCTCAACTTGATCAGGTCAAAGTTTGTTTTCCCATTCATTATGTTTACGGTTGGCTTGCACATTACATCAAAACCCATTATCCACTTGCTAAGGGTCCGTCTGTCCCTTTGATGGTGGCATACTCAGGAGAGGGAGCTGATATATAAACCTGCCCCACTGCGAAAGGAAAAGAAATTCGCGCGCTTAAAGTCGACACGTAATCCTATCAGAGTTATTCCCGAGACAACGTGGTGGTCGAGTGATCAAGAAGTTATATTCTCCAATCTTGAGTGAGGGCTGACAAGAAAGATGAAACTTATGTAGCAACATTCTTATCGATTTGGCTATGTGCCTTTGTCTTTCCCAAGGCAGAAAACTTCATTCCTCCCGAGACTTTTAAGATGGCGAGCACGATGGCAGGCGGGCGAAAGATTAGCTTTGCGGTCCCAGTTTTGGCGAGTATTTATCATGGTTTGAATAAGATTTCGTGTTCTTCTCAACTTGATCAGGCCAAAGTTTATTTTCCCATTCATTATGTTTACGTCTGGCTTGCACATTACATCAAAACCCATTATCCACTTGCTAAGGGTCCGTCTGTCCCTTTGATGGTGGCATACTCAGGAGAGGGAGCTGCGAGGTACTTTGACGAGAAGGATGCGAGAAAACGCATCCACACTGGGGAGGATATAGTTTGGACACCAACAATGTTAACCAATTCTCGTCCTTATTATTATGTGGATAACGATGCCCTTCAAGAGTTGGAGTTAAATTACTTCATGAGCTTACGTTTTAATTACCTCCCTTTGAGGTATGGTAACTCATTCATCATCGAGCCATATAGCCCGCATCGGTTTGGTTGTCAATTTGGATTTTACCAGAACGTCCCTGGTTTCTTGAAGAATGATATTCGTAACGCATCTCTAGATGAAGGACTCAGATTTTGGAGGATTTGCACACTATATCGGTCTATGTCACGTGCATTTTTCCCCCAACAGGGGATCCTGTGGAGAAGCCTTTCTCCACCAATTATATGTCTTGGTGGGAGAAAGCACATGGGAAGTTTCTCGAGAATAATTTACAAGCTTTGGTACACAATGTTGGGCTAAAGTCTACAACTTCTTTAGGGGGTGAAGATCAAGGTGTTGGAAAGACGCTCTCAAAAGTTAAATAGCCACGTACTCCAAACCCAAAAGTAGCTACACAACATAAGAAAAGGAAGATTAAATCCTCAAAGGCGGCTTTGAAAGAGGTGGTGTGCACTTCAACGGATTTGGAGAAGCACCATTCAGTTGTTCTATTTAGCATGCAAGTTCCTCAAGATGCAAGCCAGAGTACCAATGAAGATCAAAACTGGAAAAGGAAACGGCCTAACCCAATAGAGATCGTAGGTTCCAAGTGTTGATAGTCCCTCAAGAACGCCTACAGCTTGTAACAAGGAGGTAAAAATACAATCACCTTGCCCCTTTTTTATTTATTTATTTGTTTGTTTTTTAACCAAACGAATGGCTCTACTAAAAAACAAATTAACTTTCTTTGACTTTCCCTTATGTAGTTAAATGCCATTGGGCATCCGGTGGTATCCCCACATGATAAGCCGCAAGTGAGTAACGAATCTATTGGAGGGCCTACATCTAAAGTGAAGTCATCTTCAAAGGCGTCATCTCTTCCTCATGACAGAGCCCTAAACCAACCAACTTTAAACGAGATAATTCGCGTCCCACCGATGACAAATATAGCAGCATCTATTTTTGAAGGAAAGAGCATTGTCTTTAATCGCAAAAAGGAATTCGTCTTGGGACTTTTGCAGGATATTTGCAACAGACTCTCCAAAACTCATACAGAACTGCTCTCATCTTATAGGGAGCAAATACTTGAGATTTTCGAGGATATGAAGAAGACGAATATTTTGGATCTTTCTCCATTAGAGAGTTTACTGGATTCTCTTTTTGAGCTTGCCGCGTCATATGACCAAGAGCGATCTAGTATGGCTGATAAGACCAGTGAAGATGAGAAACTAGAGCTGATTTCTAAAGCTAAAGAGCGCCTCGAGTCGTTCAAACTTGAAGCGAGTGAGAAAATCAAGAAAGTTTCCTCTAGTGACAAGAAACTGAAGAGAGTCATGAAGAAGTTGCAGATATTACAACAAGAGATGGAGAACCTCGAAGGTGTTATAGAAGCGACTCAAAAGGAGGTTGAAGAGATTCAGACAAAAGTTTTAGCTGCCGAGACTGAGGTCTCTTTATATGACAATGTAAATTTGTTGACTGATGAAGATTCGGCCAATTTGGAGGAGATGAAGAAGAACTTGGAGACTAGCTGTCAACTACAAGTTTTGTTTAGATTAGCTATTAGAATTATCTCCCCTTTTATATTGGTGTTAGATTGACCTAGCGGATATTTATTTCATCTTAAATAAGATTTCTTCTCTTTTGCTTTACATTGCCCGACATTTATCTTGGTAGCATAATTTTCAGCTTTTCGTACTCATAACGAAAGATTCATATTTCATCGTAGGATAGTCCAAATAATGAACCGTTTGATTTCTCGAAAATTAGACTTTATTATCTAAAACATATCCAAAACTTAGAATTAAACACCTTTAGAACCTAACCAAATAATATTTTGAAACCAACTTTAGATTTCACCACTTTGAAAATTTCAAATTTGTGCAGTCTTGTTAAAAAATATTATATCTTGGTGTAGAAAAGTCAAAATCATGAATCGTTTGATTTTTTAAAACCTTAACTTGCACATATATGACATATCCAAAATTCAAGATCTACTTACTTAAGGATAGAATCGGATAATGGTTCGAAATCAACATTAAATTCTGATGACGCGACGATTTCAGATTTGCACAACTTCACCAAAACTTTTGTATCTTGCCGTAGGAACGTCGAAATCACTAACCGTTTGATCTATTGAAATTAACTTTCAAATACATAACATATCCAAAATGCAAAATTTAATGCCTTAAGGATAGTTTCGGATAATATTTTGAAGTCAATACTAAATCCTGCCACAGTGACGGTTTCAGATTTGCACGACTTCACCAAAATTTTTGTATCTTGGTGTGGGAGCCTTGAGATTGTAAGACCTTTATAATTGTCAAAAATTGAGATTCAAGAGCTTCGTTCTCACCAAATTTCTTGGGTCCAGGTCTCTCTGAATTTTAAATGGCATGAAGGTAGACCATAATAACTTGAAGGTGTGGCAAACATGAAGGCATAACGGATTCCCAAACTTCAATGCAAATGCTTGCCATCCCCTTTAAAAGTTATTAATAATTTCATTTCAGACACCCATTTAGCATAGCGGCTTGTCCCCTTTAAATCAAATGGGATCTAAATTTAACAGAAGCATGGCTTCCCAACTCGATTTTCAAATACTGATTGAATGAATTACATTCCATCGTACTTCATTCGAACAACGATTGGGAGATTATGTATCTTTTGAATTTATGCGACTGAACTCAGAATGAAACTCTAAGATGCCTACATACCTCGGTGAAGAGGAGCAAGTCATACCGTAGTTCAGAATGGCTAGAATTTTTATTTTTATTTTTTTTATTTTTTTTATTTTTTTATTTTTTTTATATGTCCTAACTTTTGCCTAGGCCGCCTCTTTCGAGGTTTTCAACCTAGCGGACCTTTTTTTTTGTCCTAACTTTTACCTAGGCCGCCTCTTTCGAAGTTTTCAACCTAGCGGACCTTTTTTTTTATGTCCTAACTTTTACCTAGGCCGCCTCTTTCGAGATTTTCAACCTAGCGGACCTTTTTTTTTTTTTTGGGCCGTACACAGTTTAGACTCATGCGGGCCAGGAGTAACATGCAGTTTATGCTCATGCGTTAAGGAGCGTTACAACTTCAAGGATAATACTTCTTCAAAAACTTCCCATTGATAGGGTCGATTCTCATGCCATCTACATCAACCAGCTTGTAAGCCCCACTTGAATAAGCTTTTTGCACGACATATGGCCCATCCCGTTTTGAAGTGAACTTCCCTACAGGTTTATGAGAAGTGATAATGGGTCTTCTTATAGCAAGGACTTGATCTCCTACTTGAAAGGATCTCGGGCGAACTCTTTTATTGAAGGCACGAGACAATCGAGCTTGATAGCATTCAAGACTCTGTTGGGCCTCCAACCTCTTCTCATCAAGAGCCTCTAACTCTGCTAATCGAAGTTGAGCATTTTCTTCATCAGTGGTCCCTTCTTGAATAGCCAGTCATAATGAAGGTATTTTACGCTCAAGTGGCAAGACGTCTTCGACTCCATAAATAAGTGAATACGGAGTTGCTTGTGTTGGCGTGCGGTGAGTCGTCCTATATGCCCATAGAGCTTCTTCCATACGGTCATTCCAATCTCGTTTGGATTTGGAGACGACTTTCTTCAGCAGGTTGCATAAAGTTTTGTTGAATGCCTCAACTAGGCCATTGGCGGCAGCATTGTACATTGAAGAGTTACGTTTCTTGAAGCCAAAGAGATCACAAATCTTGTTCATCAACCTATTGTCGAATGGCTTTCCATTATCCGTTATTATGTAACGAGGAATGCCAAATCGATAGATTATGTTTACTCGGATGAAACTTGCAACATTTTCCTTCTTTACCTCCTTAAGAGCAACAGCTTCTCCCCATTTTGAGAAGTAGTCAGTTGCAGCTAAGATGTATAAGTGCCCACCAGAAGACTTCGGCAGTGGTCCCACAACATCCAATCCCCAAGCGTCAAACGGCCAGGATGCAACAGTCGGGTGCAACACTTCAGGAGGTTGATGAATAAAATTTGCATGGAATTGACAAGCCTTGCATCTTCGAGCGTAGTCCAAACAGTCTTTTATCATCGTTGGCCAATAATATCCCATCCTTTTTATATGGAAGTGGAGCTTTGGTCCAGACTGGTGCGACCCACATACCCCAGAATGTGCCTCTTGCAAAGCTTGGAGTGCTTCTTCTTCCCCTAAGCATCGCAAGAGTACTCCCTCGAATGACCTTCTGTATAGAGTATCTTTGTAGTAAAGGAAGCGAGGTGCACGACGACGGATTTCAGTCCTTCTTCTCGGATTTTCTGGAAATATCCCATAGCACAAGTAGTTGATAATGGGTTGTCGCCATTCTTATTTCTCAACTTCAGAAACAGCGACAAGATGCTCGAGTTTATTTTCTTCACCTTCAACCTCATTTAGTGGCGGTACTACCCATTTTTGGTAGACAGTAACTTGTTCTTGATCAGGCAGGGTTAACGATGAAGTTAAGGCAGCTAAAGCATCAGCCTTCTTATTTTCTTTCCTTGGCACATGCTGAATAGTCACATCATCGAGCCACCCCATTAACTTTTTAGCGTAATCATGATATGGGCGTAGTTCAGCCCTCTTAACCTCGTAACTACCCAAAAGTTTATTGACTACTAACTGGGAGTCACCAAATACTTGCAACTGCAATTGCTTTATATCAACGGCCATTTCAAGCCCAAGTATTAATGCTTGATACTCAGCAACATTGTTGGAACAGAGTTGCGTCAAGGTGAAGGAGTAAGGCAAGACTTCACCTTGGGAAGTGATAAATACTACGCCAGCACCAGCTCCCCCGCGATGCGCAGCACCATCAAAGTACATCTTCCATGGAGGTTGAACTTCAACGACCATTGCGTCCTCATCAGGTAGTTCGTCAGTTAGCTCCCAGTCATCAGGTATCGGATGATCTGCCAAGAAGTCTGCCAATGCTTGTCCTTTTACAGCCTTTTGAGGGATGTACAAGATCTCGAATTGTTGAAATTGGAGATACCATCTCGCTAGTCTATCACTAAGAACAGGTTTTGACATCACAAACTTGATGAGATTTGCTTTGGAAACAAGACGGACAATATGAGCTTGAAAGTAGTGCTTCAATNGGCTTTCCAGGTATAGGAGCTTCTAAAACTGGAGGCTTCATCAAGTAGGCTTTGATACTTTCGAAAGCATTGCTAGAAGCTTTGTCCCACTTGAAAGGAACTCCTTTCTTCATGAGGCGACTAAATGGTTGGCACCTTCCAACTAGGTTCGAGATGAATCTCCTAAGGTATGCTACCTTTCCTTGTAGACTTTTCAATTCATGAATATCCCGAGGCTCGGGCATTTTCAAAATAGCATCCACTTTGGCTTGATCAATTTCGATCCCTCGATGTCGGACAATGAAACCAAGGAACTTTCCAGAAGTAACTCCAAAGGCACATTTCAATGGGTTCATCCTAAGTTGGTACCTCCGGAGCAACTCAAATACCATTCTCAAGTCTTTCAAATGGTCGCCCTTCTTTCTTGATTTTACCACCAAGTCATCAACATAGCATTCGACATTTTTATGGAGAAGATCGTCAAAAATATTCTACATAGCCCTTTGGTACGTAGCACCAGCGTTCTTCAAGCCAAAAGGCATCACCTTGTAGCAATAAATACCCTTGGGGGTGCGGAATGCAGTAAGCTCTTCATCTTTTGGTGCCATGCGGATTTGGTTATAGCCCGACGAACCGTCCATGAAAGACATTGCTTCATAACCAGTAGTAGCATCGATCATCAGCTCTGGAATAGGAAGTGAGAATTCATCTTTGGGACATGCATTGTTGAGATNTTTGTTAACTTCGGTTTCAATCAGGGGAACCAAGTCCGGCCTAAAGCGCCTTTGAGCTTGCTTAATAGGACGAGCGCCATTCTTGACCGCAAGGTGATGGACTGCCACTTTAGGGACAAGCCAGGCATTTCTTTGTAACTCAAAGCAAATACATCCCTAAACTCCTTGAGTAACTTAATATAAGTGCTTTCTTCATCAACTTCTAGTAAAGCACTTAGGTAGGTGGGTCTTGGTTCTTCATTGGTGCCAAGGTTAACTTATTTTAAAGCATCAACAGTTGCTTTCACCCCTTCTTCAAGTTCCGGGGGAGCATCTTTCGCATCTTCATTTTCTTGAGGGTCCCTATCGTTGAAGGATATGTGATAATACGATGAAACATCGTCCAATTTCTCATCATCCTCCATTAGAGATAAAACACCATGCCCGCTTTGTGCAGTAAANCACACTTTCTTCGTCTTCATCACGTTCTTTAGTGTATACCACAGTGTATGGCTTCACCTTCAGTACTTCATCACACGAAACCATGACTTCTATTTGCCGCCTCATTCTAGAAGGAACCAAACTTTGGAAATCTTTAGAAACCCTCAGAATTTTGGGCAAAACGGGTGTTCTTGTATTTTGATAATTTTTCTGGAATTTATTCACCTTCTTTAATGGACCCAATATTTCAAATACGGAAGTCCTCACAGTTGATTTTCCAAGTCTGTCAAAAACATAAGGCATGTTAGAAGCGGCAGATTCGCTTTCTACAGTGTTGTGATTGCTACTCGCCCTTCTGATGGAGATGCGCACTGGTGATGGTTGCTTGTATCCCAAACCTTCGCGTGGTTGCCTCGTTGCAGCTTCTGATGGGAACTTCCCTAACTTTGGCGGCTCATCAGTATTGTATCCAGCTTTAGCAAATAGCTTGTAAGCGTTAGGATCAAAGCCTTCATCTGTTCGCTTTGTAGGGAGTGTCACATTCTGCAAACGATTTTGAGCTACAAACTCTGCAAGCGGCTTCGAGGACAACTTTACTGCCTTAATTCGTTTCACCGGGAGAGTTAACTCCTTTAGTGTGTTGGTTTGGAGATTAGATGATTCGCCCTCGTCTTTCTTCCTTTTAGGGACAGATTGGATCTAAGGACTTACTTTCTTTCCATAAGATGCAATATCCCCTCTATGAGATTTATTCACATTGGGTTGTACCTCCTCAGTAATGGCTTTGTCTTTACCAATAGTCACCTCAGTTCTTTTGGTTATGGGCTCGTCATTCTTGCTTTTCATGCCATCATCAACCTTTAGCTCCTTCACAATGCAATTCTTCAAGTAGAACTTTGCATCGGCAAAGTGTGACTCTGCCTCGGTGAATGGCTCATCATTAGCAACTATCTTCTTCTCGACTTCACCCTCGTAGTATTTTAAACATTGATGGTAGGTAGATGGAACTACTTTATTCTCATGTATCTAAGGCCTTCCAAGCAAAACATTGTATGAAGNGGCTTTTTGCCCCCCTTGGTTAAATCCTTGGATCATCACACGACTTTCTGAGAGTTCGTTCATGGGAATACCAAGTTGTTTCACAGTGTGAATTGGCAAAATGTTCACTGAGGATCCTCCATCAACGAAAATTCGGTTTACCCTTTCATCATGCATACAACCGACTAGGTACAATGGGCAGTTATGAGGAGTGTCACCTAGCAGAAGATCGTCACTTGTGAATGTGACTTTTTCCTCACAAGCATCAACTTCTTGAGTAGTGGAGT
>ML392778.1:58759-83897 GCA_005239525.1 Nicotiana knightiana | reverse complement strand
TTGGTCAAGCCAGCGATTGCTTCCGTCAAGTTTGCCAACTGCTCCTCCACAGATGAAGTGTTTGTTACCATGGCTTGCATGATTGTCATGGACGATGGAGAGTAGCATGGATTTTCACACAGATTGATCCTTGATTGGCTCACACTATGTGGTGTAAGTGGGGAGGATCCATCACTTGAAGCGTCATCATCTTCCTTCACAGCAGAGTGCTTGGATCCGGAGAGGTCAAGTAGAGCAAGAGTTTTCTTGATCTTTTCAGCAACATCGCTTCCTCTTTCGGGTGCATTTGTGGAAGATCTTGATCCTTTTGAGGATGAAGATCCGAAAACAGGGGTAGATACGGACGACACTTGGGGTGCTTGTTGTCCTAACGAGCTTGCATTTCTCCTTGTAACTGGTCCAAAGCTTCCAAAGGTAACTTTGATTATGTTTTCCACATCAGCATAGAACCTGAAATTAGCAGCCTTGGCAAAAGTTGAACCAGAGTTGATTTTCTTGGAAGCCATTTCGTTGTTCTTGAACTTTGGTGTTTGAAAAGTTGAGATGAGAGGTAGAGATTGCCCCACTGGGTGTGCCAGAATTTGTAGACAATAAATTGGTTCAAGAAAATAAAATCAAGACCGAAAATATCGCAACAATCGTAGTATTTGATTTCAAGTAATTTAAGTGTACAATCTCTATGAATCCTCTGATTCTTCTTTTCAATAATAAATTCAAGGGCCTTTTAGCTTGATCTTGAATCTATATTTGTTGCTACGAACAATGATCTTGAATTCAACTAGCACGAACTTTGATTTGAACTCGTACTCCTTGAATCTTGACTTATTCTTCGTTCTTGAGCTTGAGCTTGATTTGTTCTTTGTTCTTGAGCTTGAACTTGTTGAGGAATTTGCAACGTTTGATCCACGAGCTCTTCCTTGCTTCTTGTTATAACTTCTGGTGTCTTTTCTGAGTTATGAAGACCCCTATTTATAGTTGTGGAAGGGAGGAGTTGTGATAAGAACAAACTTTTTTCGACCAATCAAATTGAAGTGTGACATGGCCGCATTTGATTGGCTAGAATATGTCACTTGCACACGTGGCGCGATTTCATTAGTCTTTTAATGTGACTTGGCATGTCTTGTCATTTTGACATGTGGCACAATCCTATTGGCTCTTTCGCTTGACTTGGCGCGCCACATCATTTGACACGTGGCACCAAATTGGGCCTCTAGGAAGATGGCATATTGGGCTTAATGAAGTGGGTTCATCACTTTAGCCCAATTAAATGGCCAAGCTCAATGGATTAAGACTTATTTATTAACCCATATGTGTTGGACTTATATAATTAATTCAGTTATATTAGCCCATAATATTTATTTGGACCAATATATCTTGAATTATAAAATATAATCTAAATTCTTTTATGGATTTAAAATATATATGCCTACAGAACTGTACGTAGAAAAGTGGTAACTCTAATGGGTGGAGGAAAGATCAATTTATAGAGGTTCTCACTTAATTTGGTACGTCCACCAAGTAACTGATCGAACGAGTGAGATTTTCGCATTAATTAAATATTAATTGCGGGCCTTAAACCTATTTGAACACACACATGTAGGAAAATATACATTCTCCCACTTGGCCAATGGAAATCACATAATATTAATATTTAATAATATAAATATTAGTTGCGCATAAAAATATCTTGTCTATAATGTCCATTATAAATACCATAATACAATGAACTATTAAATGTGAGTTATGGCGGTTATATATAATTTGTCTACATACTACCTTCCATATGCTACAACATTAGCAACTCATAGTACCAGTTCCATAAGCTATAAAATATTATGGTCCACAATAATGTCTCGTTGAGACTTATCCTGTAATATCTCAAAATAATAATGTGTTCACTATTATGAGAAATAGAAAATCATTAATGTATATCAGAAATACATAGATGATCTCAGAGTGTCAAAATATCATAAATATATCAATCATAAATTTATCTAAGACTCATTCAATGTCCATGTTTTTTAAGTATCTTTGGTTGTAAACCTTTCTTTAATGGATCTGCAATCATTAGATCAGTTTTAATATGCTCAAGTGACACTTTTTGTTTCTGAATTTTCTCCTTGACGGTAAAGTATTTTAATTCTATATGATTGGCAACTTTAGAGTACTTATCTTTCTTGGAGAAGAATACTGTTGCAGAATAATCGCAGAAAATTTTCAGCGGCTTAATAATGGTGTCGACAACCCCAAGTCCTCAAATAAAGTTTCGCAGTCATAATGCAAGAATTGTGGCTTCAAAACATGCCACAAATTCTGCTTCCATCGTGAATTGTGACACCATCCTATACACGAGCATGTAATCCTTCGTTCATTTCAGGTACCTTAAGGCTTTCTTTGCAGCCTTCGAGTGATCAATTCCTCGGTTACTTTGATATCTTCTAAGCATTTGGACCGCAAAACTAATATCCGGTCTTGTGCAAGTCTGAGCATACATCAGACTACCAATAATAGAAGAGTAAGGAATTGATTCCATTTCTTTTCGTTCTACATCATCCTTAGGGCATTGCATGAGACTAAATTTTTCCCCTTTTTGAATTGGAACAATTCTTGCTGAACAATTGTTCATGTTAAATCTCTCTAGAATTCTTTGGATATAGCCCTTTTGAGATAGTCCCAATAATCCTTGTGATCTATCATATAATATATTCCTATCCATATCATTCATTTCAAAATTCGTAGAGAGAAAATATTTAGTCTCACGCAATATGCCTAAATCATTAGCAGCAAGTAGATTGCATCAACATATAGGATAAAAAATATAAACTTGCTCCCACTGTTCTTTTGGTATATATACCAATCAACGGTATTTTTCATAAATTCAAACGGTGTTATGGTATCATTAAACTTTATATACCATTATCGTGAGATATTAAAAATATGTTGCAAAGAATTATCTTAAATTACGTAAAACCTTAGGGGTTTTCCTCTTTGGACAAGTGAAACTTTTATTTTCCTTCTCAAATTGGCAAACCTAGAAAAATTATATTTATTTTACACTAAATAAGTTGGGATAAATTTTAATTTTTAATTTTACCTTAAATTTTTTGAAACTTTGGAGAAAGTCTTTGGAAAAGGATTATTCTGATAAGTAATTTCGAGATTGTTACTCCACATTGAAGATGATAAAAAATAATAATATCATAATTATGATACAACTAATCTTAAACTGTTAATTTCGGAGAAAATTCAACCAAACACATAATAAAGTAATCCTAACAATTTATTTCGGGATTGTTATCTTTATCTCATAAACCAAAGGGTTTAACGATCTCTACACCCCCCTCCCCCCAAAAAAAAAGTATACACAGTTCATCCCGTTGCAAAGAAAACTTTGACACGAAAGAAGAGAAAAAAGACTATATTTTCTTTTGTGAATTAATTCAAAATGAATGACATTATGCATATTAAACTTTAGAACTTGTTATGCGTTAATTTTAAAATTTATAACTCTGTCAAATGTCAAAAGTGATTCATTCCCTCAAAATACACGATACTCATATTTTTTATATTTTTTAAATTTTCATTTAAATTGATAGTATTATTGTTTCAAGAGCTCTGTGATAATCCATACATTTTTTGTTTTTTGTTTTGGCCAAAATCTTATGCAAAATACTCCAAAGAAAAAAATATATCATATTGTATACAAATACAATATTATAGACCAAACCAACCAAGTATTAATCAATCCAACATATGCCTCGTTAAAAGTAGGCTCAATCATGGATCAACCACTTCAGCATTAGCTCAATTTGACTTAAAATAATATCATTATTTGACTTATAATGATATGGAACAGAAGTAAACTTGAATACACAACGAACAGACTACAAAACAACATCAAACCTGACAAGTATTAATCAAATTTTGATTCTTCACTTAAAATTAGTAGATAAGACCGGTGCTAGTGCCCCACGAATCATCTGACGATGCAAGGTAGGGCCATTGACATTCCACGTGGCACAATCCTATTGGTGAATGCATGGGCTATCCATAGGGATCCGTTAGTCTGGGATGACCCAGAAACATACTGATTCTCTGCAAATTCCCTCATCCTCACTTATTTTTTCTCACTGAAAACACTCTGAAAGTAGAAATCATATAAAAAAATTAAGGAAAAGTACTGTCGAATTCATAAACACTGTTTCATTAGTTCTGGATTCTCTTTGGATTTTGGGAATGGGTTTTAAAGCTATTTTCTGTTGCTGCGTTTGCTCTTGTTGTTTCTCCCTTCCAACTTCAGAGAATTTTTTTTTTTTTTCTTTTCTATTATGTTATAAGCCATGTATCATTCTCGATCAAATAATGTAAATTCAGATTATTTGAAGCACAACGTTGTTGACTTCTTTGTTGTGTTTCATAACACGGGCCCACTAGAGGCCTCAAAACACATATAACAATATCGAAGCGACGAATTACACCTCAATTCAAACCCAATGAGCTTTGAACTTTCATATTTTCAAAATACGCGCCGAAACATATCAAATCATCTCGAAATGAACTCAAAATTTATGTGCTTGATTATTGTTTAGAACATTCCCCAAGTTGTGTCTGCTTGATTATTGATTAGAATCTAGTTTTGAGTTATAATTTGAATATACTGTATATATTCCTTTAATCTCCTTGTGATGACCCAATGAGTCATTTTATAAAATTTAAACTTCGTTCCATGCTTAATAGCCATAAAAAACTAAAATTAAATACTTCAATTTGCGTGCGCGATCCGAGCGTGAAACCGGAAAGCTTTTATGTGGAAATATAAGAAATAGTGATTTTTAGAATTTAAATTTGATAAAACTTGACTTTGGTGAACATTTTGAGTAAACGGACCCGGATCTGTGTTCCGACGATCCCGAGAGGTCCTCAGTAAAATATGGGACTCGGGCGTATGACCGGAAACAAATTCCGAGGTCCCAAGCCTTAGAAATAAATTTTTGAAAGAAATTATTTTGCTAAAATGTTTGTGAATTAAAGAAAAGAGATAATGCTAAAAATCATTGATCTCGGGTCCGTATTTTGGTTCCGGAGCCCGGTACAGATTTGTTATGATATTTAGAGGTTAACTGTGAAATTTGGTGAAAAACGGAGTTCGTTTGACGTGATTCGGACATCCGGTTGAGAAGTTATGAACTTTAAGAGTTTTTGGTGAAAGTGGTGAGTTTTGAGGTTTAATTCATAGATTTACCTGTTATTTTCATGATTTTATCGCACGCGCAAGTCTGTATGATATTTTTAGACTTGCGTGCGTGATTTGTTTGGAGCCCCGAGGGCTCGGGTGAGTTTCGGGTAGGCCACGGGATGCTTTTGCACTTGAAGTAATCGCTGGTTTTAAGTTTTCTGGTGTCCAGGTAATTACTCTGTGCGATCGCATAGGAAATTCCGCAATAGCACAGAGTAAATTTAGAAGTCCTGTTTGGAACCCTGTGCGAGCGCAAGGCCTTATCCGCGATCGCCAGTGCAAGCTGAGGGGGCCCCAAAATTTGCACATTGCGATTGCATAGACCCTCCCGCGATCGCACTGCCCCTGCCCCCTACCCTGTGCGATTGCACAGTCCCTCCTACGATCGCACAACTCAATTGTCCCTTACCCTGTGCGATTGCACCTCTTTATCCGCGATCGCACAATTCTACTGTCCAGTTATTATAAATATCATATTAAAATCGGGCAGAACACTTTCTTCCCCAATTATTCGAAGTTCCAACTCTAAAAATGAGTTCTCTTCAGAAATCTTCATCCCCAATTCATAGGTAATCAATTCCAAACCTTTTTCTTTTAATTCCTTACTATTTTGTATCACTTTTAAAGCAAAAATAAAGAATTTTCATGGTAAAAATCTAGGTTTTGGGTAGAATTAAGGAGTTTTGTAATAATCGAATTTTTATATCAAATTAAGCTCGGATTTCAAAACTAATAGCATATTTGGGTGAATGGGTAAACGTAATTTGGTCCGAACCGCGAGTTTAGACCAAGCAGGCTCGGGGTCGGGTTTTCACTTTTTTTAGAAAACTTAGGAAAAATTATATTTTTCAATAAAGTTAGTTCCTTTAGCATTAGTGAATGATATTAAGTTAATTTTGATTAGATTCAAACAATTTTGAGGTGAATTCAAAAGGAAAAGCAATAATTGAGCAGTGAGTGACCTGCGGAATTGAGGTAAGTGTTTGGCCTAACTTTAGCTTGAGGGAATAAGACTCCCCACTTGTTTGCTACGTGGATTGCATAGGTGTGGTGTATAGGTGTGGTGACAGGTATCTATGCACCACCCAAATGGTTTGTTTAACATGACCCCCCCTTTCCCGTTTCTCCACTTATTTGATCATTGTCTCAACTGCTATATGTTCATTATTGTTTCTATGACTATTTGGCCTAGTTGAATTGTTGTTAGTTATTATTGTGACTATTTGGAAAGAGTATTGATTGTTTGAGTTGGTTTCTTGGTGATATAAACATGGTTGAGAGGTTTGGTATTGTTTGTATGAATTAAAGGTATTTATATTTGATATTCCCATTGACTTCATGATTGAGAGATTATTGATGAAGTTATGAGAATAATGCAGTTTATTATTTCTAATTGTTGAGACAAAAGTATTGTGAAAGGCTTTGCTTGAATTTGTGAAATCTTAAATAAATTGATATGATATGTCTGGTGGAAGCAGGTTGCACGCTGCGACAAGGAGTGATAAGGGTGGACAGGTGGGATCGGGTTGCACGCCGCAACAGGAGTAATAAGGGTGATATTTTAGGAGGAGCAATAAGGGAGGACAGGTGGGAGCGGGCTGCACGCTGCAATAAGGAGCGATAAGGGAGGACATTTATATTTTTCACTAATTTTAAAAGGAAATAAAGATTTGAAAAACTAAATGTTTATTTTTACTGTTTTGTTTTATTTAAAAACAAAGATTTGAAAATTTCTATTTTATATTACTATTTTCATATTTTGGCACTACTTTTATTCAAAGTTAAAGTTTGGAATTTTGAAGAGTTATTTGAGAATTGGTTATAGCTGATTTGATTTATTTTGTTGCAGCACTTATTTATTTGTTTGTTTAGACTTCCTGTTGGCTTTATTATTTATTATTGTTATTGATTATATTGTTGAAGCCCGACTTAGCCTCGTCACTACTTCGCTGAGGTTAGGATCGGCACTTACTCAGTACATGGGGTCGGTTGTACTGATACTACACTTTGTGCTCTTTTGCACAGATCCAGGTTCTAGTCAGCAGTAGAGGATTTCAAGACGACCACCCGATTCATTTGGATACATGAGGTACATCTGTCGATGTTCGCAGATTCCGAGAGTCTTCTCCTATTTTTACATACACTGTTTTATATCATTCGGAACAGTTATACTATTTCTTTCAGCCATTATTTGTAATGTTCTTTAGTAGTTCGCGAATTGTGACACCAGACTCGGGGGTAGTTCTAGATTCATTTATATGATTAGTTTCGTGGCTCAGTTTAATTAATTAGTTGTTTATTTCTCTTTATTATATTGGGAATCATTCATTAAATGCCAAAAGACTCAGTTTACTGTAGATTATTTTATTATGTCTAAATGGATAAATAATGGGAAGTAGTTAATCGAATACTAACATTGGCTTGCCTAGCAAGTACGGTGTTAGGCGCCATCATGATCCCTAAGGTTGGGAATTTAGGTCGTGACAAGTTGGTATCAGAGCACTAGGTTGCCTAGGTCTCACAATTCACTAGCAAGCTTAGTAGAGTCTGAAGGATCGGTATAGAGACGTCTATACTTATCTTTCGGAGGCTATTGAGTTATTTCTACTCTATCGTGCGATTCTTGTATCCCAAATACCGATTAGATTCTTATATTCTCTAGCAGATGGAGAGAACATGTTCTTCATCTTCCGCTGACCATCATTCAGGTCCTCCAGCAGCAACAACTCCTACTAGGGGTAGAGGCCGAGGCCGCGCCTGAGACCGAGGCAGGGCAGGACTCAGCCCGTTGCTCAGGAAGCAGACCCAGCTGTAGAACCTCAGATTGTGATTGATGAGGGGATTCTGACTCAGACTGTTCTTGTGGGGCCAATTCAGGTTCCCGATGAGTTTATTTCCACCCCGGTCCTTCAGGATGCTTTGGTCCGTTTAGTGGGTTTAATGGAGAGTGTGGCCCAGACGGGCACATTCCCTATTGCAGCAGCCGTATCTCAGGCTGGAGGCGGGATCCAGACTCCTGCCACCCAGACTCCAGTTCAGACCACTCCTCAATTTCAGGCTCCAGTGGCCAATCCTGTTGGGGTAATTCATCCAGTTGCAGCAGTTTCGCTCGCTAATGGGGCAGCCATGTCATCAGATGCTTTGTGGAGACTCGACAGGTTCATTAAGCTATTTCCTATCCATTTCTGTGGTGCTACTTCAGAGGACCCTCAGGAATATTTGGATAGGTGTCATGAGGTGTTGCGTAATATGGGTATTCTGGAGACCAATGGGGTCGATTTTGCGACTTTTTAGATGACTAGTTCCGCCAAGCAATGGCGGAGGGACTATTTGTTGACTAAGCCAGTTGGATCACCTATTCTTACTTGGGATCAGTTCTCTTATTTCTTTTTGGAGAAGTTCTTACATGTCACTACTTGAGAGGATAAGCATCGTCAGTTTGAGCGACTCCAGCAGGGTAACATGACTATGACTCAGTATGAGACTCATTTTGTGGATCTGGCTAGACATGCTATTCTTATATTTCCCACAGAGAGGGAGAGGGTCAGACGGTTTATTGATGCCCTTGCTCATCCCATTAGGTTACAGATGGCCAAGGAAACAGGGTCCGAGATTTCTCTTCAGAAAGCATCTAATATAGCTAGGAAGGTTGAGTCAGTTCTTGGGATGGGAGTTCAGGGGTCAGACAAAAGACCTCGCCATTTCGATAGATTCAGCAGTGCTTCATCTGGGGCCGGAGATACTCGGGGTAGAGGCCAATCTTCCATGCCATTTAATTCAGCACTTCATACGTCCCATGGTGCTTCAGGAAGTCGTGGCTCTTACTTGCCTTATCCTGATCAGTCAGCCCCGATCAGAGCACCTCCTCTCCAGAGTTATTATCGTGGTAAGTCGGTTCATCAGGGTCAGCCTCAGTATCAGGATGGTTGTTATGAGTGTGGTGGGTATGGACACATTCGGAGATCTTGTCCGAAATTCTTAGGTAATCAGCCTCAGTATCAGAATTCTCGTGCCATAGTTCCGGCACCAGCTGCAGCACTACCTGCCAGCCAGCCAGGGGTAGGGGTCAGGTAGTCAGAGGTAGAGGTCAGAATGTTAAAGGTGGAGGTCAGCATGCTAGAGGTGGAGGCCAGCCCGCTAGAGGTAGTGGCCAACCCGTTAGAGGTAGAGGACCACATGTCAGGGGTCTTCCTGGTGACGTAGTTCAGGGTGGTGGGGCCAACCTCGACTATATGCATTTCCAGCCAGGCCTGAGGCAGAGTCCTTCGACGCTGTTATTACAGGAATTATCTCGGTTTATGATAGAGCTGCTTCAGTTTTGTTTGATCCGGGGTCTACTTACTCGTATGTTTCATCCTATCTTGCCTCGTATTTGAATGTTCCCCATAATTCCTTGAGTGTTCCTATTTCTGTGTCTAAACTGGTGGGGGATGCTATCGTGGTAGATCGAGTATACTGTTCGTGCGTGGTAGTGATAGAAAGTCTTGAAACTGGTGTGGATCTTTTACTTCTAGACATGGTTGATTTTGACGATATATTGGGCATGGATTGGTTGTCACCCTATTATGCCATCTTAGACTGTCACGCCAAGACAGTTACCTTAGCATTGCCGGGGTTTTCTCGATTAGAATGAAAAGGGACCCCTGGTCATTCTCCCAGCCGGGTAATTTCATATGCCAAGGCTCGTCGCATGGTGGAGAAAGGGTGTTTGGATTATTTGGCACATATTCGTGATTTTGATGCCGAGGTTTCTTCTATAGAGTCAGTTCCTATCCTGCGTGAGTTTCCTGAGGTGTTCCCTGAAGACCTGCCGGGTATGCCACCCGACAAGGATATTGATTTCTGTATTGATGTGTCTCCGGGCACTCAGCCCATTTCCATTCCTCCATATCGGATGGCCCCACCAGAATTAAAAGAACTAAAAGAACAATTGCAAGACTTGTTAGATAAGGGTTTCATAAGACCCAGTGTCTCTCATTGGGGTGCACCGGTTTTGTTTGTAAAGAAAAAGTATGGGTCAATGAGAATGTGCATAGACTACAGGAAGCTGAATAAATTTACTATCAAGAATAAATATCTGTTGCCAATGATTGCTGACCTATTTGATCAGTCTCAGGGTGCTAGAGTGTTTTCGAAAATTCATTTGAGGTCAGGCTACCATCAGCTTAAGATTAAGGCGTCCGATATCCCTAAGACAGCCTTACGTACGAGGTATGTGCATTATGAATTTTTAGTGATGTCTTTTGGGCTGACTAAAGCTCCAGCGGCCTTTATGGACTTAATGAATCAGGTTTTCAAGCCCCATCTGGACTATTTTGTGATCGTGTTCATTGATGACATTCTCATATACTCCCGCAGCCGGGAAGAGCATGAGCAACATCTCCGTATAGCACTCCAAACTTTGAGAGATAATCAATTGTATGCCAAGTTTTCTAAATGTGAGTTCTGGTTAGGTTCAGTAGCCTTTTTGGGTCATATAGTATCAGTTGAGGGTGTTCAGGTTGATCCTAAGAAGATAGAGGCAGCCAAGAACTGGCCTAGACCCACCACAGCCATGGAGATTAGGAGTTTCTTGGGTTTGGCCGGTTACTACCGTTGTTTTGTGGAGCGGTTTTCATCCATAGCAGCCCCAATGACTAGATTGACTCAGAAAGGTGCCCCATTTAAATGGTCAGATGTGTTCGAGGCGAGCTTTCAGAAGCTCAAGACAACATTGACTTCAGCACCGGTGTTGGTGTTACGATTAGATTCGAGTTCTTTCACGGTGTATTATGATGCTTCTAGAGTTAGCCTAGGAGCAGTGTTGATGCAGGAAGGCGGGGTGATTGCATATGCGTCTCGCCTGTTGAAAGTCCATAAGAAGAAATTACCCTGCTCATGACTTAGAGTTGGCGGCTATTGTTCATGCTTTGAAAATTTGGAGGCATTATCTTTACGGTGTGCCGTGTGAGATTTTTACTGACCATCGCAGCCGCCAGTACTTATTCAAGCAGAAATATCTAAATTTGAGGCAGCGGAGGTATTTAGAGTTGCTAAAAGATTATGATGTCACTATATTGTATCACCCAGGGAAGGCCAATGTAGTGGCCGATTCATTGAGGAGAAAGGAGGTGAGTATGGGCAGTCTTGCGTATATTCCAGTTGGTAAGAGACCGTTGACTTTAGATATTCAGACTTTGGCTAATCAATTCATGAGGTTGGATATTTCACCCGGCAGTGTTCTAGCTTGTACAGTCACTCGGTCTCCTCTAATTGATCGTATCCGAGAGCGGCAGGATGATGACCCACATTTGGCGATCCTTAGGGACACAGTTCGACACGGGGATGCCAAGAAGGTTACAGTTGGAGATGATGGCGTTTTGAGGATGCAGGGTAGATTGTGTGTGCCTAATGTTTGATGGCCTCCGTGAGTTGATCCTTGAGGAGGCTCTCAGCTCCAAGTATTATATTCACCCAGGTGCAGCAAAAATGTACCAAGATTTGAAACAACATTATTGGCGGAGAAGGATGAAAAAGGACATTGCGGCTTATGTGGCTCGTTGCCTAAATTGTCATCAGGTAAAGTAGGAGCATTAGAGACCTGGTGGTTTGCTTTAGCAGATAGAGTTTCCTGAGTGGAAGTGGGAGCGTATCACTATGGAATTCGTTGTTGGGCTTCCACGGACTCAGAGGAAATTCGATGCAGTTTGGGTTATTGTGGACAGGCTGACTAAGTTAGCACACTTTATTCCAGTGGCTAGTACTTATACTTTATAGCGGTTGGCTGAGTTGTATATTTGGGAGATTGTTCACCTTCATGGGTGCCCGTGTCTATCATTTCTGATCGGGGCAGTTTACTTCGCACTTTTGGAGGGCAGTTCAGCGTGATTTGGGTACCTGAATGGAGTTGAGTACATCATTTCACCCTCAGACTGACGGACAGCCTGATCGTACCATTCAGATATAGGAGTACATGTTCCACGCTTGTGTTATTGATTTTGGAGGTTCATGGGATCAATTCTTGTCGTTAGCGGAGTTTGCTTATAATAATAGTTATCAGTCGAGCATTCATATCTCCTTATGAGGCGTTATATGGTAGACGGTAGAGATCGCCAGTTGGATGGTTTGAGCCGGGAGAGGCTCGATTGTTGGGTACAGACTTAGTTCAGGAGGCCTTGGATAAGGTCAAGATTATTCAGGAGAGACTCCGTGCAGCTCAGTCTAGGCAAAAGAGTTATGCCGATCGTAAGGTTCGTGATGTAGCATTCATGGTTGGAGAGAGAGTATTGCTTCGTGTGTCACTCATGAAAGGTGTTATGAGGTTTGGGAAGAAGGGCAAGTTGAGCCCTAGGTATACCGGGCCGTATGATATTCATGATAAGGTGGGGGAGGTAGCTTACAGACTTGCATTGCCTCCAGGGTTATCCTCATTTCATCCGGTATTCCATGTGTCCATGCTCCAGAAATATCATGGTGACCCGTCCCACGTGTTAGATTTCAGCTCTGTCTAGTTGGACAATGACTTGACTTATGAGGAGGAGCCGGTAGCTATTTTAGACCGGCAGGTTCGCCAACTGAGATCTAAGAGTTTTCCTTCAGTTCGAGTGCAGTGGAGAGGCCAGCCCCTTGAGGCAGCTACTTGGGAGTCTGAGTCAGACATGCAGAGTAGATACCCACACTTGTTCGACACTTCAGGTAATTTCCTATGTCCTTTCGAGGATGAACGTGTGTTTTAGAGGTGGAGATTTTGATCACCCAAGGGGTCATTTTATAAAATTTAAACTCCGTTCCATACTGAATAACCATAAAAAGACTAAAATTAAATGCCTCGATGTGCGTGCATAGTCCGGCATGAAACCAGAAAGCTTTTATGTGAAAATATAAGAAATAATAATTTTTAGAATTTAAATTTGATAAAAGTTGACTTTGGTCAATATTTTGAGTAAATGGGCTCAGATCTGTGTTTCGAAGATCCCGGGAGGTCCACAGTAAAATATGGGACTCGGGCATATGCCCGGAAACAAATTTCCGAGGTCCCAAGCCTTAGAAATCAATTTTTTAAAGAAATTATTTTGCTGAAATGTTTCTGAATTACAGAAAGGAAATAATGCTAAAAATCATTGATATCGGGTCTATATTTTGGTTCCGGAGCCCGATACAACTTTGTTATGATATTTAGAGGTTAACTGTGAAATTTGGTGAAAAATGGAGTTCGTTTGACGTGATTCGTACATCCGGTTGAGAAGTTATGAACTTTAAGAGTTTTTGATGAAAATGATGAGTTTTGAGGTTAATTAATAGATTTACATGTTATTTTCATGATTTTAACGCACGAGCAAGTCCGTGTGATGTTTTTAAACTTGCGTGCATGATTTGTTCGGAGCCCCGAGGGCTCGGGTGAGTTTCGGTTAGGCCACGTGATGTTTTTGCACTTGAAGTAATTGCTGGTTTTAAATTTTCTTGTGTCCAGGTAATTGCTCTGTGCGATCGCATAGGAAAGTCCGCGATAGCATAGAGTAAATTTAAAAGGCCTGTTTGGAACCCTGTGCGATAGCAAGGCCTTATCTGCGATCGCACGGTGCAAGCTCAGGGAGCCCCAAAATTTGTACTATGCGATTGCACAGACTCTTCCGCGATCGCAGTGCCCATGCCCCCTACCCTGTGCGATTGCACAGTCCCTCCTGCGATCGCACAGCTCAATTGTCCCTTACCCTGTGCGATCACACCTCTTTATTCGCGATCGCACAGTTCTCCTATCCAGTTATTATAAATATCATATTAAAACCGGGAAAAACACTTTCTTCCACAATTTTTCGAAGTTCCAACCCTAAAAGCAAGTTTTCTTCTGAAATTTTCATCCCCAATTCATAGGTAATCAATTCCAAACCTTGTTCTTTCAATTCCTTACTATTTTGTATCATTTTTAAAGCAAAAATAAAAAAATTTCATGGTAAAAATCTAGGTTTTGGGTAGAATTAAGGAGTTTTGTAAAAATTTAATTTTTATATCAACTTAAGCTCGGATTTCAAAACTAATAGCATATTTGGGTTCGTGGGTGAATGGGTAAACGTAATTTGGTCCGAACCTCGAGTGTAGACCAAGCGGGCGTGGGGTTGGGTTTTCATTTTTTTTGAGAAACTTTAGGAAAAATTATATTTTCAATAAAGTTAGTTCCTTTAGGATTAGTTAATGATATTAAGCTAATTTTGATTAGATTCGGGCAATTTAGAGGTGAATTCAAAAGGAAAAGCAATAATTGAGCAGTGAGTGGCCTGCGGAATTGAGGTACGTGTTTGGCCTAACTTTAGCTTGAGGGAATAGGACTCCCCACTTGTTTGCTACGTGGATTGCATAGGTGTGGTGTATAGGTGTGGTGACGAGTATCTATGCACCACCCAAATGGTTTGTTAAACATGACCCTCTTTTCCCGTTTCCCCACTTATTTGATCATTGTCTTAACTGTTATATGTTCATTATTGTTTCTATGACTATTTGGCCTGGTTGAATTGTTGTTAGTTATTGTTGTGACTATTTGGAAAGAGTATTGGTTGTTTGAGTTGGTTTCCTGGTGATATAAACATGGTTGAGAGGTTTGGTATTGTTTGTATGAATTAAAGGTATTTATATTTGATATTCCTGTTGATTTCATGATTGAGAGATTATGGATGAAGTTATTTTATTATTTATAATTGTTGAGACAAAAGTATTGTGAAAGGCTTGACCTGAATTTGTGAAATCTTACATAAATTGATATGATATGTCTGGTGGGAGCGGGTTGCACGCTGCAACAAGGAGTAATAAGGGTGGATAGGTGGGATCGGGTTGCACGCTGCAACAGGATTAATTAGGGTAATATTTTAGGGAGGAGCAATAAGGGAGGACAGGTGGGAGCAGGTTGCACGCCGCACTACATTTATTCAAAGTTAAAGTTTTGAATTTGAAAAGATATTTGAGAATTGGTTATAGCTGAGTTGATTTATTTTGTTGCAGCACTTATTTATTTATTTGTTTAGACTTCCTGCTGGCTTTATTATTTNAAACAAAGATTTGAAACTTTCTATTTTATATTACTATTTTCATATTTTGGCACTACTTTTATTCAAAGTTAAAGTTTGGAATTTTGAAGAGTTATTTGAGAATTGGTTATAGCTGAGTTGATTTATTTTGTTGCAGCACTTATTTATTTATTTGTTTAGACTTCCTGCTGGCTTTATTATTTATTGTTGTTATCGATTATATTATTGAAGCCCGTCTTAGCCTCGTCACTACTTCGTCGAGGTTAGGCTTCGCACTTACTCAGTACATGGGGTCGGTTGTATTGATACTACACTCTGTGCTCTTTTGCACAGATCCAGGTGCCAGTCAGCAGTAGAGGATTTCAGGACGACCATCCGATTCATTTGGAGACACGAGGTACATCTGCCGGCGTTCACAGATTTCGAGAGTCTTCTCTTATTTTTCCATACACTGTTTTATATCATTCGGAATAGTTATACTATTTCTTTCAACCATTATTTGTAGTGTTCTTTAGTAGTTCGTGAATTGTGACACCAGACTCTGGGGTAGTTCTAGATTTAGTTATATGATTAGTTTCGTGGCTAGGTGTAATTAATTAATTGTTTATTTCTCTTTATTATATTGGGAATCATTCATTAAAATCCATAAGACTCATTTTACTGTAGATTATTTTATTATGTCTAAATGGATAAATAATGGGAAGTAGTTAATCGAATTCTAACATTGGCTTGCCTAGCAAGTGTGGTGTTAGGCGCCATCACGATCCCTAAGGTTGGGAATTTGGGTCGTGACAAGTTGGTATCAGAGCACTAGGTTGCCTAGGTCTCACAATTCACAAAAAAGCTTAGTAGAGTCTGAAGGATCGGTACGGAGACGTCTGTACTTATCTTTCACAGGCTATTGAGTTATTTCTACTCTATCGTACAATTCTTGTATCCCGAATACTAATTAGATTCTTCTATTCTTTCGCAGATGGCAGATGATGGCGTTTTGAGGATGCATGGTAGATTGTGTGTTCCTAATGTTGATGGCCTCCGTGAGTTGATCCTTGAGGAGGCTCACAGCTCCAAGTATTCTATTCACCCAGGTGCAGCAAAAATGTACCAAGATTTGAAACAGCATTATTGGCGGAGAAGGATGAAAAAGGACATTGTGGTTTATGTGGCTCGTTGCCTAAATTGTCAGCAGATAAAGTATGGGCATCAGAGACCTGGTGGTTAACTTCAGCAGAGAGAGATTCCTGAGTGGAAGTGGGAGCGTATCACTATGAACTTCATTGTTGGGCTTCCACGGACTCAGAGGAAATTCGATTTGGGTTATTGTGGACAGGCTGACTAAGTCAGCACACTTCATTCTAGTAGCTAATAATTATACTTCAGAGCGGTTGGCTGAGTTTTATATTCGGGAGATTGTTTGCCTTCATGGGGTGCCTGTGTCTATCATTTCTGATCGGGGTACGCAGTTTACTTTGCACTTTTGGAGGGCAGTTCGGTGTGAGTTGGGTACCCGAGTGGAGTTGAGTACAATATTTCACCCTCAGACTGACGGACAGTCCGAGCGTACCATTCAGCTATTGGTGGACATGCTCCGCGCTTGTGTTATTGATTTCGGAGGTTCATGGGATCAGTTCTTGCCGTTAGCGGAGTTTGCTTATAATAATAGTTATCAGTCGAGCATTCAGATGGCTCCTTATGAGGCGTTATATGGTAGACGGTGCAGATCGCCAGTTGGATGGTTTGAGCCGGGAGAGGCTCGGTTGTTGGGTACAGACTTAGTTCAGGAGGCCTTGGATAAGGTCAAGGTTATTCAGGAGAGACTCCGTGCAACTCAGTCTAGGAAAAAGAGTTATACCGATCATAAGGTTCGTGATGTAGCATTTATGGTTGGAGAGAGAGTATTGCTCGTGTGTCACCCATGAAAGGTGTTATGAGGTTTGGGAAGAAGGGCAAGTTGAGCCCTAGGTATATCGGGCCGTTTGAGATTCTTGATAAGGTGGGGAAGGTAGCTTACAGACTTGCACTGCCTCCAGGTTTATCCTCAGTTCATCTGGTATTCCATGTGTCTATGCTCCGGAAATATCATGGCGACCCGTCCCACGTGTTAGATTTCATCTTTGTCCAGTTGGACAAAGACTTCACTTATGAGGAGGAGCCGATAGCTATTTTAGACCAGCAGGTTCGCCAACTAAGATCTAAAAGTTTTCCATCAGTTCGAGTGTAGTGGAGAGGCTAGCCCGTTGAGGCATCTACTTGGAAGTCTGAGTCAGACATGCAGAGTAGATACCCACACTTGTTCGACACTTCAGGTAATTTCCTATGTCCGTTCGAGGACGTACGTGTGTTTTAGAGGTGGAGATTATGATGACCCAAGGGGTCATTTTATAAAATGTAAACTCCGTTCATTCTTAATAGCCATAAAAAGACTAAGTTAGATACTTTGATTTGCGTGCGCAGTCCGGGCGTAAAACCAGAAAGCTTTTATGTGAAAATATAAGAAATAGTGATTTTTAAAATTTAAATTTGATAAAAGTTGACTTTGTTCAACATTTTGAGTAAACGGACCCGGATCTGTGTGCCGACGATCCCAGGAGGTCCGCAGTAAAATATGGGACTCGGGCGTATGCCCGAAAATGAATTTCTGAGGTCCCAAGCCTTAGAAATCAATTTTTGAAAGAAATTATTTTTCTCAAATGTTTGTAAATTAAAGTAAATAAATAATGCTAAAAATCATTGATATCGAGTCCGTATTTTAGTTCTGGAGCCTGATAAAGCTTTGTTATGCTATTTGGAGGTTAACTGTGAAATTTGGTGAAAAATGGAGTTCGTTTGACGTGATTCGGACATCCGGTTGAGAAGTTACGAACTTTAAGAGTTTTTGATGAAAATGATGAGTTTTGAGGTTTAATTCATAGATTTACATGTTATTTTCATGATATTATCTCACGAGCAAGTGTGTATGATATTTTTAGACTTGCGTGCAGGATTTGTTTGGAGCCCCGAGGACTCGGGTGAGTTTCGGGTACACCACGAGATGTTTTTGCACTTGAAGTAATTGTTGGTTTTAAGTTTTCTGGTGTCCATGTAATTGCTCTGTGCGATCGCATAGGAAAGTCCGCGATAGCACAGAGTAAATTTAGAAGGGCTGTTTGGAACCCTGTGTAATCGCAAGGCCTTATCCGCGATCGCACAGTGCAAGCTCAGGGGGCCCCAAAATTTGTACTATGCGATTCCACAGACTCTCCCGCGATTGCACTGCCCTTGCCCCCTACCCTGTGCGATTGCACAGTCCCTCCTGCGATCACACTGCTCAATTGTCCCTTACCCTGTGCGATCACACATCTTTATTCGCGATCGCACAGTTCTCCTGTCCAGTTATTATAAATATCAAATTAAAATCGGGCAGAACAATTTCTTCCCCAATTTGTATCACTTTCAATTCCTTACTATTTCGTATCACTTTTAAAGCAAAAATAAAGAATTTTCATGGTAAAAATCTAGGTTTTGGGTAGAATTTAGGAGTTATGTAAAAATTGAATGTTTGTATTAAATTAAGCTCGAATTTTAAAACTAATAGCATATTTGGGTTCGTGGGTTAATGGGTAAACGTAATTTGGTTTGAACCCCCAGTTTAGACCAAGCGGGACCGGGGTCGGGTTTTCACTTTTTTGAGAAAACATAGGAAAAATTATATTTTTCAATAAAATTAGTTCCTTTAGCATTAATTAATGATATTAAGGTAATTTTGATTAGATTCGGGCAATTTAGAGGTGAATTCAAAAGGAAAAGCAATAATTGAGTAGTGAGTGGCCTGCGGAATTGAGGTAAGTGTTTGGCCTAACTTTAGCTTGAGGGAATAAGACTCCCCACTTGTTTGTTACGTGGATTGCGTAGGTGTGGTGTATAGGTGTGGTGACGAGTATCTATGCACCACCCAAATGGTTTGTTATTACATGACCCCCCTTTCCCGTTTCCCCACTTATTTGATCATTGTCTTAACTGTTATATGTTCATTATTGTTTCTATGACTATTTGGCCTGGTTGAATTGTTGTTAGTTATTGTTGTGACTATTTGGAAAGAGTATTGGTTATTTGAGTTGGTTTCCTGGTGATATAAACATGGTTGAGAAGTTTGGTATTGCTTGTATGATTTAAAGGTATTTATATTTGATATTCCTGTTGATTTCATGATTGAGAGCTTATTGATGAAGTTATGAGAATAATGCAGTTTATTATTTCTAATTGTTGAGACAAAAGTATTGTGAAAGGCTTTGCCTGAATTTGTGAAAATCTTAAATAAATTGATATGATATGTCTGGTGGGAGTGTGTTGCACGCCGCAACAAGGAGTGATAAGGGTGGACAGGTGGGATCGAGTTGCACGCCGCAACAGGAGTAGTAAGGGTGATATTTTTGGGAGGAGCAATAAGGGAGGACAGGTGGGAGCGGGTTGCACGCCGCAACAAGGAGCAATAAGGGAGGACATTTATATTTTTTACTAATTTTCAAAGGAAATAATGATTTGAAAAGCTAAATGTTTATTTTTACTATTTTATTTTTTTGAAAAACAAAGATTTGAAACTTTCTATTTTATATTACTATTTTCATATTTTGGCACTACTTTTATTCAAAGTTAAAGTTTGGAATTTTGAAGAGTTATTTGAGAATTGGTTATAGCTGAGATGATTTATTTTGTTGCAGCACTTATTTATTTATTTGTTTAGACTTCCTGCTGGCTTTATTATTTATTGTTCTTATCGATTATATTGTTGAAGCCCGACTTAGCCTCGTCACTACTTCGCCGATGTTAGGCTCGGCACTTACTCAGTACATGGGGTCAGTTGTACTGATACTACATTCTGTGCTCTTTTGCACAGATCCAGGTGCTAGTCAGCAGTAGGGGATTTCAAGACGACCACCCGATTCATTTGGAGACACGAGGTTCATGTGCCGGCGTTCACAGATTCTGAAAGTCTTCTCCTATTTTTACATACACTGTTTTATATCATTCGGTACAGTTACATTATTTCTTTCAGCCATTATTTGTAGTGTTCTTTAGTAGTTCGTGAATTGTGACACCAGACTCTGGGGTAGTTCTAGATTCATTTATATGATTAGTTTCGTGGCTCGGTTTAATTATTTAATTGTATTTCTCTTTATTATATTGAGAATCATTCAGTAAAAGCCAAAAGACTCAGTTTACTGTAGATTATTTTATTATGTCTAAATGGATAAATAATGGGAAGTAGTTAATCAAATTTTAATATTGACTTGTTTAACAAGTGTGGTGTTAGGCACCATCACAATTCTTATGGTTGAGAATTTGGGTCGTGACACTCCTGCTCATTGTATGCCTAAAAAAGCCATATAACATGCTGAAGTCGCAATAGTATGCCTGCTTCTGATATAAAATGTCTTTCATGATAATTGTTGATGATTGATTGTTGTTGCAATGTGTTGAAACTAGATTAAATTTGCTGGCACTTGTTATGATGTTTTTGCCTTAGAGATCTGTTGCACTCGATCGTGTATTGGTTAATCAGAAACAGAATTATTAAGTAGAAGGCTTAGGACAGACAGATTTGGTTATTATTATTGGGATATACTATTAATCATGCGGTTTAGATATAGTATTTTTTTTTTTATAGAATAATTATTTATTTAATTTATTCAATTCAATAAAATATTATTTTAAATAGATTATTTGTTACATGTGTGTTCTTTTAGTTATGTAGTAGACAATTTAGTGTATGGAGTCTTAGCTCATGCACAGAAGATTAATTTGTTGGTTCTCATAATTTATAACCTATTGTTCACAATCAAAGATATTGTTGAAAAAAATATCTTAATGATTGTATCACAAGATTATAGTATAATTTGTCTTGATTATGGGAGTGGTTTTATTCCAATTTCTTGTGCTAGTATACTCAGTGTATATTGAACGGACCAAGTAGAGAAAGATGTTTTTGTACTGAATATATAAACCATTTTCTCTAAATTCATTAAATGAGCTTATACTTCTAATCTTGATATAATTATTATGATCAATGTAATTTGTTTATTGTTTTGATTTATCAAAGGGTACGACTCTATTCAGAGTTAGTGTATGCCTAATAGATTGGACAATAACGAATAATATTTGTGAATAATAATTAGTTGATAGAATCTATGACTCGGTTCTGAGTTTGACGATACCCCTTTATGTGAGCTTATAAGTTTTCATTTGAAAACCCGGCCGGTGGATTTTGTATGCGTCACATGAAATAGTTTAAGCGGAATTCTAAAGGATTTAATAAGTTGATTAAATTAAATTTTCAGTGATTTAATTTGATTTACTGGTATTTGAGATCTTAACATGGGGAGTTAAATAAGTGTTATTGAATTTTCGAAATTCATATTGAGGAGTTCAATTGCAGTTTTTTAGTGGAATAAATTGTAATTAATTATAGTAAGAATTAATTCATGCTAATTTCAAATTAATGCTACAATTGGTAGCCTCTTATTATTTCTGTGGTCCCTGCTATACCTAGTAAAAATCGGAACAAGACTTGGGTAAAAAGTGACTTGGGAGAAAAGTCATCTTGTAGAACTGGAGTGGGATTCTACTTGTAAAAGCAGAATCCTACACGTTTTTTGTAGCACAATTTCGGCCAAAAAATAACTCTACTTAAGGAAGACTGATTTTACCTAATTGCTTTACTTTTGAGAGTTATATTATTTTTGCCCACTCAAAAACAAAATCGTACAAGGTTTTACTAGGTATATAGCATAAGACTACAACACTTGATTCTTGCTGTTCGGAAGATTTGTGCAACGATTTCAAGAGGTTAGTACTTCTAATCTTGTGATTATATCATTGTTTAATGTACATATACTTGATGCCTGATTTGAATACTTGATTCCGCTGTGCATATTCTAACAATTAATTGGTTTGATTTCCAAGCTTGGAGTAATTAAGTTTGTGTGTAGTAAAGTCAGATTGAGCAACAAAAGAAGTTGTAGTATTAATTCTATTAGAATGAACAATATTGTATTAATTCATTTTCACAACAGTTTCGTTATTCCTTCTTTGTTCTACTGCAGTTGATTCTGTTTGTTACACTGTTGTAAATTAATTGTAAAAATTTGCTGATTGCACATGTATGGTATTTGGGACCCATGTGGGCTGATACGATTAGTAGATAGTTGGGTAACCCTCATTGTGGGCTTATATTGGCTCTTAGATGAGCCATCTTTGTTACTCTGGAATTAAACATAGAATACCCAAACGTTACACCATAATTCTCTCTATCCGTGGTCCGTGGCATTTGCGGACTACTTCAAAAAACTGTTAGAAAATTAAACGATCTCGAACATTCGTAAGATGCTTTAGGTGTGCTTTAATCTATTATCGTGATTGTATACACGTTCGCGTGACGCGATTATGATTCTCAAAATAAATCAAGGTACATATTCACACGACTTTTGATAAATAATCTTAACAAATAATTAAATGCTATTAATATATACACGTACGCGTGATATTATTTTAGCACAATAAACAAAACGGATATACATACATGTGATATGTTTCAAAGATAAATTCATAAAACACCATAATTAAAAGCGGTAAAAGGTAAACGCATATAGGTTCTAAAAAATACGTAATTAAATAATAAATTAAGTCATGTATGATCAAAGCGACCATGCTAAAACTACGGAATCCAAGAATACCTAATACCTTCTCTCGGGTTAACATAATTCCTTATCCGGTATTCTGTGTTTCGCGGACTTTAAAACAGAATCAATTTTCTCGATTTGAGATTTTAAAAATAAACCGGTAACTTGGAACACCATAATAAATATTTCAAGTGGCGACTCTAATCAAATAAATAATCTCATTTCTAATAACATCACTTTAATTGAAAAAATCCCCTATTCTTTTTCCAAAGGAGGTGTGACAATGTTTATCAAATAATATTCAGATGTCTTAAATGGTAATGCAGTTGAATTCTAACCTTTGTCTTGTGCAATTTTACAAACTTAAACGTGATTATACAGAAGTCACAAATTTTAAGAAACCAAAAGAACGTCGCCTGAGCCTTGAAAGATGGCAGCTCTTTGTATGCAATTCAAAGAGTGCCAGTTCCCCTTCTATTTGTCATATTAAGTGCCTAATTAACCATATCCTTAATTACTAAGCAATGAAGAAAATCACTTCGGCGTTATTTTTATTTGACTTATAATAATATTATTATTGGACATATAATGATATGGAACAGTAGTAAAACTTGAACACACATCAAACAAACGCTACAACACACCATCAAATCTGACAAGTATTAATAAAATTTTGAATATTCACTTAAAATCGATAGATAAGAAAATTAAACAACTCCGAAACTATACAGAATTAGTGTTCGTAAGAAAAGAATAAACACTAGAGACGCTTGATCATAATCTTCAGCAAATTACTATCACTTCTCAGTAGCTAAACCTTTTTTTGACTTGGCTTTTTCGATCTCTTCACGTAATTCCTTTTTTCATGTTATTTTTTTCTTATTGATTTGTTGTTTATCAATTTCTTCACCCATCAGCAATGAAATTTCTTTTTCTGTTTCCATATCCAAAGCCCTTTTTGTGTTTTCTCTTTGTCCTTGTAATATTACCTTCGCTTGTTTTATCTCTTCAAACAATTCCTTTTTCCATATTTCCTTTTTCTTGAAATTAATCTACTGGGAGCAAGTCAATGGAGAATGAAAACTTTGGGTAGAGAAAGAAAAATATATAGAGAACAAATAGTGATAGTGAGGAGCAATTTTGGCAGAGGAAGAGAATGAGAGAATAGTAGCCAAACTATATGTGCCATAGCTAGCCACGCATAATTTAGGGCCAGTTAAAACACTCGGAATCTACAGAAGACGAAAAATTTCAGAAACAAAAAGATCAGCTTTCCTGAAAGATGGCTTCTCCTAGTATGCAATTCAAAGAATGCCATGTGATCTTAAGGGCCTAATTAACCATAGCTTTACGAAGCGAGGAAGAAAAAGTACTTATAAGTTTTGACACAAAACTTCAAATAGTTTCACTTCAAAATAGTTCAAGGAGTAATAGCACTACTGATGCGAGACTAAATTGCATAGTTTAACATGTGATATACCTTATATTTTATGCGCATTAATGATAAAATTACACTTGTTATGTGCTTAATGGAGTTTATTTCATGTGTAGGTAAAGTGAAGATGGAAACGGGGCTAAAAGGATGCAAATACGTCGAAAAATACGCGAAAGAAGACACTCGGGCGATATCCGGGCGACAGAGTCAAACAGCCTGCCCTACCTGGCGTTAGGGCTGAAACGCCAGCCCCACCCTGGCGTTAGCCAGGCGTTTGGGCTGAAACACCAGCCGTAGTAACAATGAAGAGGTTTTAACCCAAGCGCAAATCTAACGCATTGGCTCACTGATTCTAGGATGGAACTCTCAGGTGGATCATAATCAACACCTATTAGCAACATGTCAAAAATGTAAATGATTGAGGGGACTTCACTTGGTGACAGCAACAAACTAACATTTAAAAGTGTGTACTATCTTTCTTATCAAACTATATATGTGCCATAGCTAGCCACTCATAATTTAGGACGTGCACAATTATTTTTTGACCACACCCAAGTTCTATTTTATTTTAGTGTAAATATTTCTTTTAGATCTAATTTTGATATTTCAAACATTTATCTTACTCTTAAAAAGTTTTATTTGAATTTTTTTTTATATTAAAAAACTACAAAACTAACTTACCTTCTCAGAGTATAATTTTTATTTCTACCGGTTAATAATAAAAAGAAAGTTTAATATATATATATATATATATATATATATATATATATATATATATATATATAGAGAGAGAGAGAGAGAGAGAGAGAGAGAGAGA